>SJYQ01005127.1:842723-854731 GCA_006410935.1 Redunca redunca
GAATAAACATGGTGTGATTTTAAAGTCCATACTTTGGATGGAGACTGAGGGAAAATCTGTCTTCACTATCAGAGCATGGTTTTATGAAGGCTGCTCCTCTCAGCCTTGCCTAATTTTATCTAGATTTTTGAGGATGTCATAAATTTTGTCTCCAGAAAGTTGGGTGTTGTTCCATGGGGCCAATTATTTTTTTAGCTATTTTAGATTGCAAAAACTGTTTCTTGAAAATTACATGATGAGAGTTGGTTTCCTTCCACGTTGCTTTGACTTAGATGAGGGTTTTGTTTTCACACACATTATGGTCTATAATCCTACATAATGATCCACTGACAACGATTAACCAAATCTTCTGAAATGTCAGCCTGAGAATTTTAAATATAATTTTTGTAGAAAGTAAGAGCAAGCTTGTCCTACTGATATTGACTGCCCTGGAGGGCACTGTACTTTGATAAAACTAATAAAATGTCTTTTTACTGAGTCATTATTTTCTTATAGTTGATTTTCATTGACTAGTCTATTTCAAGTCCTGTATTCAATGCTTGTGGATTAAAGATTATCTATCTATCAATCGACCCACTTATATCAACTTATCTATTATCTGTCTGCCTATATAGTTGTCTGTCTATGTATCTGGGCTTCCCTGGTGGCTCAGTGGTAAAGAAGTCACCTGCCAGTGCAGGAGATACTGGTTTGATCCCTGGGTCAAGAAGATCCCCTAGAGAGGAAATGGAAACCCAATCCAGTATTTTTGCCTTGGAGGAGTCTGGTGGGCCACAGTCCATAGGGGTCACAAACTAGTTGGACACAGCTAAGTGAGTAAACAAAACTATATATATATATGAAAGTGAAAGTGAAGTCGCTCAGTCGTGTCCAACTCTTTGCAACCCGTGGACTGTAGCCCACCAAGCTCCTCCGTCCATAGGATTCTCCAGGCAAGAATACTGGAGTGGGTTGCCATTTCCTTCTCCAGGGGATCTTCCCGACCCAGGGATCGAACCCAGGTCTCCCACATTGCAGGCAGACACTTTTAACCTCTGCATAATATGTGCATATATACATTCACCAAGTCTTAGTATTTGGACTATTCTCCTATATCCACACACTGGGCTCTAACTATGACCTGTATCCTGATGACCCTAATTTATATCTCTAGCATGAAGCTTTCCACTTAATTCTAAACTCAACAACTATTCAACAGATCCATTTAGATGTGTACCTGATACCACTCACACAATCAACAAATTCTTATAACACTACCAATGATGTATATTTTATATATATCTATAACACACACATACACACAACAAATGGCTATTTAGACTTTCAAACATTATTCCTTATTTTCCACCAAATTTGTCACAATGTGGGTTTCCACTTTTTAATCTGTTTTTATTCAGACAACACTAACTATTGTACTGTATATTTAGTGTATAATGTTAGTCTCTCAGTCATGCCCGACCTTTTGCGATCCCTGGACTGTAGCCCACCAGGCTCCTCTGTCCCTGGGATTCTCCAGACAAGAATATAGGAATGGGTTGCCATTCCCTTAGTTAGAAAGTTTACCTTTATGGTTTATTATTATGAGAAGCAATTTGAAACTCTGTGCCTCAGAGCTACTTATTAAATTGTGGGAGAACTATTCACTTGCAAAGTGATTGGCTCATGTTCATGGGCATGTTTTAACTAACAGTATTTACACATAGTCTTACCTATTGGAAAGAAACAAGGGAAATCTAGAGGAAAAAATTACATGATATTAATGGTCCATATTCTATTGCAAGTGCTTCTACACAAATAAGCAAGTATAAAAGTGATGGTGTAATGCCTCCTTACTCTTGTGTAATGGCATATTATGAAATAGCATGTCTCAATTCCCAGTCTAACTAGTTATCTCAAATATTATTTCATCAAAATTACATGTATATGAAAAACTTAGGTCTCATCCCATGTTTCTTGATATTTGTGTTTGAGGTGGAAACCACACCTCATCATGTCTGTAATTTGTGTACGACTAGTACAATACAACCTGAGCTAGAAAAATAAAAAGAGAGAACTTACAGGGGATACAGAATCATCTGAGATTGCCCAAGGCTGAGATGTAGCAGTCTCAGAAATGAACTTGAAGCAAGTGCTAGATACCAAATGGATTCATCTGACTTCACTCATCTTTGTTTTGATCCACAAATCTTCATTCTTCTCTATGTCTCATTCTGCTTTCTTCTAATTCTTTTGTTCATTAAGTAAAGTTTACTAGTTCTTGAGCATATGCATTGCTATTTCCATCATGAGGCATAATAACTTTCTCCTAGTATCAGTGTCTAATTCTTACAGAAGACTCTTATCTGATGTAATCAAACATTCCCAAAGAACTGATATTCTGCTCCACTGAATACTTCATTGTCCTTAGTTGTAGATTGAGGGAGTGGGAAGTTAATGGAAATGATCTTAAAAAATTCCAAAATATTCTATTATAGTACATTTAATGATTTAAATCATATGATGATGTTTTCTCTTTTTGGTTAAACACACAGCAAACAAACCAACCAAAAGTCATATCCTAGACATATGATGCCTTGAATTTGTGAAAAAATATTTTTTTAAATAATGAAAAATGGAAAGAAAGAGAAACCCCAGTCACAAATCCCATCAGACTTTGCTAACAGAACCACATTCAGTTCAGTTCAGTTCAGTCACTCAGTCGTGTCTTTGCAACCCCATGAATCACAGCACGCCAGGCCTCCCTGTTCATTACCATCTCCCGGAGTTCACTCATACTCACATCCATCGAGTCCGTGATGCCATCCAGCCATCTCATCCTCGGTCGTNTCCCGGAGTTCACTCATACTCACGTCCATCGAGTCCGTGATGCCATCCAGCCATCTCATCCTCGGTCGTTCCCTTCTCCTCCTGACCCCAATCCCTCCTAGCATCAGAGTCTTTTCCAATGAGTCAACTCTTCGCACAAGGTGGCCAAAGTACTGGAGTTTCAGCTTCAGCATCATTCCTTTCAAAGAAATCCCAGGGTTGATCTCCTTCAGAAAGGACTGGTTGGATATCCTTGCAGTCCAAGGGACTCTCAAGAGTCTTTTCCAACACCACAGTTCATTAAGCAAACTTTATTTGCCAAAACTTGCTACTCAACACATACCTTCTGTGGAGGGTATCTTGGCGTCCACATTCACTCCCACCCTTTTTAATTAATCAAACTATATATATATATATATATATATATATATATATATATATTTAATCCCTGAGATGCCCTCTCTCTGGCCTTCTTTTACCCCCTCTTCAAGGCTCTCTCCCAGTCTGTTTTTATTAAACTTTCATTATTTTGATGCACAATATCCAGCATTCAAAATTTGCAAGAATAATAAGATTAATTTTCAGTTTCAAGAGATTTACAGTATACTAATTGAGGAGGTCAACCCTGGGATGGCATGCTGCGATTCATGGGGTCGCAAAGAGTCAGACACAACTGAGCGACTGAACTGAACTGAATTGAGGAGGTAGACTTTGCAGCAAATACTCCAGTCTTATAGATGCAAAACTTGGAAGTGACTAGGTATCTGGAGATTTGAAGAGAGGAATAATCAGCTATTTTGGAGGAAGGGAACCTAGGAGATGGAGAAGTGGATTTTAGAGGAATTCATGGAACTCCAATGAGCTTCCCTTGTGCTTGTGTCGGCCCTATAGTGGATGTCAGGAATGTCATGTTCATTGGGTGGGCCACTTCCTCTGTGTAAAATCTCTGACGAGATTGTAACTTCATGTGAGGAGAGGACATGAGTTACTTGTCTTCATTTCACAAAGCACTCTGCAGGATCCTCATTGTGCTGCTGTCTTTCAATAAAGAGTTACTAATTATCTTTCACTTTTCTAAGTTTTAACATTTTTTGAAAGCCAGGGAATTTGCAGTCATTAATTTCCATCAATAGCAAAAAAAAAGATGATGCTGGGTAGGAAACACATATTATCAGCTAAAGTGTTCTTCCTCTAAAGCACTAGAAAATGATGAAGAGTGAATTTGCTCAGTCATATCCTACTCTTTGAGACCCCTGCCAGGCTTCTTGATTCATGGGATTTTCTAGGTAAGAATACTGGAATGGATTGCCATTTCCTTCTCCACGATATCTTCTCGACCCAGATATCAGAACATGGGTCTACTACACTGCAGGCAGACTCTTTACTATCTGAGCCACCAGGAAATGATAAGGACAGAGAGTACTCTTAAAAACATGTATAAGGTGATTGTGTGTCGTTGGAACGATCTGTCTCATTTTTACTTCAAATAAAGCTAAACACTTTTTTGTGTTTTCCATGTAACAGATTCTATAACACCATCTTTCTTCTATTTGTTAATAAAAAATTCCCCAGTCATATTTCTTAAACTATAAGTGATATTAAAATTAAAAACTTTATTATGTATGCTATTTTTAAAGCAAGTTCAATCTTGTTGAGTCATTTGCTTTGAGTGTGTTTTGTAAATAACATATTCCCAATTCTGTTTTCTATTATATTACAAAATGTGACAGTTTCTATATTACAGAGTGGAGGACAGGGTTTTAACTGAGTCACTTTTATTGTGATTATAGCATATTTGGATTTATTCTAGATACCTTATCACATGTTTTATATGCAATTGACTTTAAAATTTATGCCATTTATTTTTCTTTTTGCAGTCTTTTTCTTCTTTCCTGACATTTACTAGAGTGATAACATTATGCTTCGTTTCATTTTGTCTTTATCAATTTTTGCAACTATTTAATTTTTTTAAGTCAATTTTTAGAGCAGTTTTAGGTTTACAACAGAATCAAGAGGAAGAAAAATGATTGCTCATATACCACAAGCTCCACACATTCTTAGCCTTCCCTATTATCAACATCACTTACCAGATTGATTTATATTTTTTAACCAAGGATACACCTATATTGACACAGCATAATCACCCTAATTCTATTGTTTACCTTAGGGTTCACTTTTGGTATTGTAGATTCTATGGATTTGACAAATGAATAATGACATGTATCTATCATTATAATATTATAGAGTATTTTCACTGATCTAAAAATTCTCTGTGCTTTGCCTATTTACCTTTCCCACCCACTCATGTCAACAACTGATATTTTAATTGCCTGCATAGTTTTTTTCCAGAATGTGATATATTTAGAATCATCCAATATGTAGCCCTTGAATTGGCTTCTTTCACTTAATAATGTGCATTTAAGATTCTTCCATTTTTTTTTAAGGCTTGAGATCTCAATGAATAATATTTTATTGTCTAGATGTACCACTATTTATTTATGCATTCACTTACTGAAGGACATCTTGGTTGCTTCTAAATTTGGAGAGTTAGGAAGAAAGCTTCTATGAATATCTGTGTGCAAGTTTTTGTGTAAGCATACATTTTCAAATGCTTTGGTTAAAAAGCAAGGAGTGTGATTGATTCATTGTATGGTATGATGTGTTTAGTTTTGTAACAAACCTCCTATGTGCTTGGCTAAAAAGGATTTACCATTTTGCATTCCCAGCAACAAATTATGAGAGTTTCTGTTGTTCCACATCCTCACCAGAATTTGGTGTCATTGTGTATGTAGGAGTATTACATGTGGAGTGTATGGACGGAATGCTGTTCCCCTCCCTCTCCCTCTTTCTGAAGGTAATTAAGGTTAAATGAGGTCATAATGAGACTTCCCAGGAGGCCATAGTGGTAAAGAACCCGCCTATCAATGCAAGAGATGTAAGAGTACTGGATTCTATCCCTGGGTCAGGAAGATCCCCTGGAGGAGGACATGGCAACCCCAGTATTCTTGCTTGGAGAATCCCATGGGCAGAGAAGTCTGGGGGGCTACACTACAGTCCATGGGGATGCAGAGAGTCGGACATGACTGAGCACACGCACGCATGCACACACATACACACACACACACATACATAGATACACAGACATTAGTAATGATGGGGAAATTAACATAGTAAAATACAAGGTTTACTTCAGAAACAGTTACTTACACAATAGTAAATGGACGTAAAGGAAATAATGAATTCAAAGACCAGTGAATCACAACACATATAGGATATCTTCCTTTATATACATGCATTAGCAAAATTGAGATTATTCAGTATATAAATTTTTATGTACTAGTTTTACTTCAGTTAAAAAAATCAGTCATAAAACAATTTTCAAAAACATGACTTTTTATGATTGCATAATTTTACATACTTGATATGCACTATAATTTATTTACCCATTCCTGTATTTTTGGATATTTATATTATTTTCCCAATTTTGCTATTATAAATAATACTGAGGTGATTATCATTGCATATAAATCTTAATGTGTATTTCTGATTATTTGCTGGGAATAAATCTGTAGAAGTGGGATTCCCAAGTTAAAAGGAAGACTATTTTGATAGCTTTTTGATGTATATTGCAGAACTGTGATTCATAAGTGTAAAATATGCATTCCTTCCAAGCTTTCAATCAGTGTGTGTTTACTGAGTCATACAATGAAATGGAAACTTTTTTTAGATGTTAAGCAGAAAAGTCAGATAGGGTCTTATTCTCAGGTTTCTTATATTTTAGTGGGAAAACAAAAACTAGTAGGAAAAANAAAAAAAAAAAAAGCCAGATGGTGATCAGCCCTATTAAGGAAAGAAAACAGTGTGGGAGAGAGAGGGCAAATATTGGTTAGGCAGTCAGAGGACTCTAAGAGGAAGTGACCTTGAAAGTTCTAAATGATGCCTGAGAGCTAGTTATGAAAGGAAATAATTGCCTGACTTCTCATAGCACTATCAAACAGTCCTCATTAAAAAAAAAAAAAAGTTCTGAGGACTTCCTTAGTAGTTCAGTGGTTAAGAATCCACCTTGCAAAGCAGGGACATGGGCTCGATCCTTTGTTGGGGAAATGAGATCCCACATGCCATGGAACAACTAAGTCTGCACACCATACCTAGAGAGTCCTTGCATCACAATGAAAGATCCCATGTGCTGCAACTAAGACCTTATACAGCCAAATGAATAAATAAATCATTAAAAAAATATGCCTTTTTAGGTAGAAATGAAATCCAAGTATTAGTTTTAATTTTATCATTTTATTATTTCAGATAACTCTGTTTCAAATTCTATGGATCATTCCATTTTGCCTTGTGATTACCCTATCCTGTCATATGTCAATTTATTGCTCAGAGTGTTAGGACCAAACTGGAGCCAGGGCAGGCTAGGCCTGAGGTTTAGTCTCTAGGAAAGCTGAGGCACTGGGAACTCCCACAAGCAGTGTAACTCGACCAATCAGAAGAAATCCCTGTCGGCCTGAGCCAATCAGGAAAACCCCGCCTGCGCCAATCTGGATAGGGATGCGAAGTTTAAAAGTCCCAGTTTAGCCAATCAGCTATGCTGTTACAGGAACAAAGAACCGTCTGTATAAAAGTAGATGTGATTCAGAGCTCTGGGCTCTTGTCAGATTCCACTGAGAGACCTGAGCCCTAGCTCAAGCTAGCAATAAACCCTTTTATACTTTTGCATTGCTGTGGATGTCTTATTCTCTCGGTTTTGTGGACTCGGACTCTGGGCACAACACAGAGTAGTAATGGTTTTCTTATAATTGTCAAGGGCTTTTCATGTGTTGAAAATAATGTCTTCAAGTGTCAGTATTTCCTACAAATATTTACTCCCAATTTTCCATTTGCCCTTTACTTTTGTTTTGACTGTGTCTACAGAACATTTTTTCTTTTCAAATTTTTACATAGTCAAATATGTTCACTTTTACTTTTGTGATTCTCCTTTTTCAAAATAGCTTTACTTTCAAATTATCACTTTTGTCATTTAGAAGTGAAAGTTTTCCTAGATTTTGAATTTGAATCTAGATAGCTCTGATTCCCCAAAGCCTCTTTTCTTTCCACAGTACTTTTAACAGGAATTAGAAACTATAAATGAAGCCTGTGATTTTGGGTTTTGAACAAATATTTTCTGTCTAGCAAGCTAGATAAAATCTTGCCAATTCTAGAATAAATAGAATATAAGACAAAATGAGCTCTAGTGTCTTGAGCTTGTGAAATCTGGGGCAAGACCTTGTTTAGCCACAATTAGTATAACCCAAGTCAGGAGCACCACAGTAGAAAAAAGAAAGTGACTTATTTTCAGAATGGTATCAAATATCAAGTTCCAGGGTTAAGAAACAAAGAGATAGAATGTTATGATGCAAACAGCAGACTCATTGGAAAAGACCCTGATGCTGGGAAGGATTGAAGGCAGAAGGAGAAGAGGGTGATGGAGGATGAGATGGTTGGATAGGATCACCAATTCAATGGACATGAACTTGGGCAAGCGCCAGGAAATGGTGAGGGATGGGGAAGCCTGGTGTACTGCTGTCCAAAGGGTCACAAAAAGTCAGACATGACTTCGTGACTGAAAATCAAAGAAGATCTGGTGCATATATATAATGGAATGCTATTTAGTCACAAAAAAGAATAAAATAATGTCATTTGGGGCAACATAGATGGACCTAAAAGTTATCATACTAAGTGAAGTCAGATAGAGAAAGGATATATAATTAATATTACTTATATATAGAATCTAAAGTGTGACACAAATGAGCTTATCTACAAAACAGAAACAGACTCACGGACATAGAGAACAGATGGGTTGTTACCAAGGGTGAGAAGCCCAAGGGTGCGATGCCTCCCTGTTGGCGAATTGAATCCCAGTCTCCTGCATGATAGACAGGTAAAGTCAACACTATACTGATGAAGATGGTGGAGTATATAGAATTTAAAATATGACACAAATGAACCTATCTACAAAACAAAAACAGACTCGTGGACATAGAGAACATGTGGGTGGTTACCAGAGGGGGAAGAAATGGGGGAGAGGTGGAGTGAGAGTTTGTGATTAACAGATGTAAGCTAGTACACAGGGAATGGATACACAACAAGGTGCTACAATAAAGTTCAGAAAACCATATTTATTATCCTATGATAAACTGTAATAGAAAAAATGTGGAAAAGAAAATATATATATTTATAACTGAATCACTTTGCTATGCAGCAGAAATTAACACATTATAAAATCAACTATACTTCAGCAAAAAAATTAAAAAAGAAAAGCTATCAAGAAATAGAGCTAAATACATATGTAGAGGAAGGATTAGAGCTGAAACTTCAAGAAATGTGGTTTGGTGCTTGATTTTTGATGAATCATGGTGGAGGCCAGGAACAGGGACTTGGTGGAGTCTGTGCCAGGGTGGAAAGAGACCCACAGTGAGTGGTCTGTGGAGTCCTTCCATTCGATAGGATTAAAGAATATGTACACTACAATATGGGATTCTCAGGTGGCTCAGTGGTAAAGAATATGCCTGCCGAGCAGGAGACATGTGTTTGATCTCTGTATTGGGAAGATCTCCTGGAGAAGGAAATGGCAACCCACACCAGTATCCTCGCCTGGGAAATCCCATGGACAGAATAGCCTGGTAGGCTGCAGTTCATGGGGTTGCAAAGAGTCAGAAACAGCTTAGAGACTAAACAGCAGCAAATAATAACCCTACAATATAATGCAACACAATATACTAGTATATATATATAGCTATGTGCAATTTTATATATGAATCTTCATTAGATTAGCAGTTGTATCAAGCAGTATTTAAAGTATTTTCATGTCCACTTTTTTGGTATACCCCAAACAAACAAATTTAAGAGACGATGTCTCATTTTCTTGGAAAGTAAAGACAGTATATTTGTTGTAAGCATTTCCCTTTGCTCTGATGAAAACACAGAAGATGTGCTGTTGTTGACCTTTCTTCCCTATATTTTTTAGTTACTTTTTATTTTACATTCTGCAGTAATACTTCGTAGACTTCAATATCAGTTTATATCCAACTACATCTCAAACTTCAAATCCTTACACTTCCTCCAGAATCTTCTCACAAATCCCTTTCCTGTTCTTGTAATTTATATGTACTCTTCAGGTTTTCACCTCATAAAAGGGTAAAGAAAAAAGAAACACCTTTTGTTCTTACAGTGTAGGGAGCTGAGCTCCAGGCATTCTTCTGCGAGCAGAGCTGTTGATGAATGCTGGCAGCCCTTATAAAACAAGATACAAAAAGAATCAAGACTCTTCTGCAAATATTGTATGTGAGTCCTCTCTTAATTTGTACCCAAGAAAGGGCACCATTGTACCAGTCATTTCCACCATCAATGCTATTGTTACCATCAATACATTGGCATCCCTGCCGTCACTGAATGCTCTGGGTCATCCCCCCCGTGAATAATGACATGTAAAGTGATCTACTTTTTCTATAAAGCCTGGAACACTATACCTGAGGCTCATACCATAGGAGTAAAATCCAAATGTCCCTCTTTCCTGATACTCCCATTTTCATGGGGCAATAAAGGAAAAGGAAGGAATGAAGATGCATACAAAAGCATAACCGTGATGCCAATTTATGAGAAAATCTGTCATTTACAGGCAGGTGGAATATAAATGGTATAAGTTTTGGATACTTTCAGCCCTGAATAAAACCGCAGCTCTGCAAATAAGTTGCTGTGACAGTTTATTTGACCTCTCTGACTTCTGTTTTCTCCTCTGTAAAATGCACACAATATTTTTGTGAAATTAATTTATATTATGCATATGCCACTTCTAGATTAATGCCTAGCCTATGGTAGTTGTTCATTAAAAAGTTACAATGATATTTAAATCTATTTAGATTTTCTGTTTAGTAAGTAAGCTTGTAAGTAAAAATACTTTGATTTTTATGGCAATTACATTTTTCTCTGTAAAAAAATTTGAAAAAATTGCTAGTATTCCAGTATATTCTTCTTGCTCCTACTCATGACCCTTTGGAATATGAGTGGTCAATATTCTCTAGGAAGAATCTGAGTTTTTGTCAGTTTGACAACTGTACATTTTGTGGGCAGGCTGCCTGTCAGTAGTGTTTTCTAAAATAAGTAGTAATGGTGTCAGCTGTATTATAGATACCCACTTTCATATAGCTTTTTTGTTACTATATTTTTCCAGACACAGAATAAAGGATTAGACAATTACTCATTTAAAACATGTGACCCTGTATAGCTAATTAAAATACTCCAAATCAAAAGTTAGTCTCGGCCTCTTTTTCAGAAGTTATAACTAAAATCCCAAACTGAATGGCAAGCATCCCATCAAGACAAAGAGCTGGAGCCAGTTAGTGGAAGTAAGCTAATCTGATGAAGGTTGAAGAGACCTGGGCCCGTTTAGATTCTGTCTACTTGAAACCTTAGGAAAACATGTTACACATTTTTGGATCTCACTGTCCTTACTTGTCAAGTTCAGATGACAATGATCTTCCCAATGCACAGCACTATTATGAGGGTGAACTTGTACAACGGGTAGAAGTCTGCTGTCACAAAAGACTTAAATGACATATAGAATCAGGCTCTCCTACAGAACCTGCTGCCACTGAAGACTTTTGCTGAATCTCTGAATCCAAGGTGAAGGTCTAGGGTTCCAGTCACTGAATAGGGGGACTATCTGGGAACTGCAAAGTGGAGAAAAGTCAGGTCTAAGGGGAAAAATAGATGAAAAGCTGAATAATATTTCACTGTATATATGTAGCACATCTCCTTTATTCATTCAACTGTCAATGGGCATTTTAGGTTGTTTCCATGTCTTGGATCTTGAAAATAGGGCTGCTGTGAATATAGGAGTGCATCTATCTTTGCAAACTAGAGTTTTGTCTGGATCTTTTCCTCAGAGTATGATTGTAGGATCTTATGATAATTCTGTTTTTAATTTTAAGCAATCTCCATACTATTTTCCATAGTTGCTGCACCAATTTATATTCCCACCAACAGTGTAGGAGGGTTCCTCATAAAAAAAGAATGGAATAATGCTTTTTGCAGGAATATAGATGGACCTAGAGATTACCATATTTAGTGAGATAAGTCAGACAGAGAAAGATATCCTATAATATTGCTTATATGTGAAATCTAAAAAAAGATACAAATGAGTTTATTAAAAAATAGAAATAGAT
>SJYQ01005127.1:860857-897535 GCA_006410935.1 Redunca redunca
ACAGATGTGAAGTAATGTTTCATTGTGGTTTTGATTTGCATCTCCCTGATTAGTGATGCTGAGTATATTTTCATGTATCTGTTAGTCATCTGTATAACTTCTTTGAAAAAAATTCATGTTCAATTTTTCTGCTCATTTAAAAGATCAATTTCTTTTCTATTGAGTTGTCTAAGTTCTTTATATATTTTGGATATTAGCTCTTTATGACTTGTATGATTTGCAAACACTTTCTACCATTCAGTTAGCTACCTTATCACTTTGATGAGGATCTTCTTTGCTGTGCAGAAGTTTTTAAATTTGAAGACCACTTTTAGAGGGGCATACATGTCTCTTCAGACTTCCCTGCTGGCTCAGATGGTCAAGAATCTGCAGGAGACCCAAGTTTCGATCCCTGGGTTGGGAAGATCCCCTGGAGAAGAGAATGGCTACCCACTCCACTATTCTTGCCTGGAAAATACCATGGACAGAGAAACCTGATGGCCTACAGAGGACTATAGTCCATGGGGTCACAAAGAGTTGGACATGGCTGGGTGACACACATGTCCCTTCATTTGTTGCCACCATCAAGAACCCTCACCTTCAACATTCTCTCTTCAAAAGGAGCTACTGGAACTACTGGGTTCCGTATCCTTCTGTGTCTTCTGGGGTTCTTTAGGATCTGGGATATGGAATGGCATACTTTTTCCTGTTGTTTAGGGTTACTCTTGTTACATCTTGCCTGGCAACAGTTAAATAAACGTCTCTGTTTATATTCCCAAAGGCACACATGTCAAGCTCCTCAGAACTCTCTCACAATGCACCATTCTCAGCACTAAGATAGTGCTACAGATTTTCAGTACTGTGAATATCAGCTGATGAGTGAAATGCCAGTCGCTCTTTCCTGCAGACATACCCAACCCCTGAGGGTGATTTGCTTGAAGGTCCCCTACCCACCATCTCTTAGTTCTGGGAAGGGAATCACAGGGCAAGTAGAGAGTAATTTCTCTTGTATCATGAGTGTTTTATTCTCTGAAGAAGTATTTTTAGAAATGACCCTCTGGGTTTCTCCACAGCTCCCCTTCAGTCATACATTGCATATCCTGAGTTGAAGAGTTACCCAGTGTTGTTTCAGAAAAATTTTAATTCCATCTTTGTAAGCCTGAGGTGAGAGGGGATCTGTACCTGAGTGCTTTTGTTGATCACCCTGTTTTGAATGTAGACCTTAATTGCCAATTAGAGGGCAACTGGAAAATTTCACTCTGTATTCTATTATAACAGCTATTATTATTATCAGCAGGAACAGTGGCTGCTTTGTTCACACCAAACAGGTAGCTTTCTGTTTTCCTCCTTTATGGCCATTGTATAATGTATAGTTTCTGGATGGTGGCATTTGGGGGCATAAATGCTATAACTTTCTCCTACACAGATTTCCAATTAAGGCTCCTTTACAATCATTTTATTGTTTTAAAAATAGCTCCATATCTTCAAGTTCTTGTTTCCTGTTTCAGAAAGAGTTATTGGTCTTACTCAAGCTGAGAAAAATACATTTGAAGAGCAGAATAGAGCCTGTTCTTCAGAGGCTTGTTCTCTATAGGATTACCGTGTGGGAGACCAACCGAAGCTTGTGCCATTTTTCTGCAAATCCTGGTCATGTCTCTCTTTAGACTCCATCTTCTAATATTTACTCTCTAATTCTCAGCTTAGTGAGTTATTTTATAGGAAAACCCAAAGCCAACAAAATCCTCAGTAAGCTGGAAACGCTTCATTTTTAGGAGTTGAAATATCATGCTGTATTGCCCTGGGGTGCTGTTTTAATCATGGCTCATAATATTCTGTTTTAGTTAAACACAGCTGTAGGTATCTCTTAATTAGTACATGGAAAGGACTGACAGTGACGTCTTTTAAATAGGTCTCTGGTAAGTAAGGGGCTCCCAGATGATGAACCTGCCAATGCAGAAGACATGAAAGTTGCGGGTTTGATCCGAGTCAGGAAGAAGCCCTGGAGGAGGGCATGGCAACCCACTCCAGTATTCTTCCCTGGAGAACCCCATGGACAGAGGAGCTTGGAGGGCTAAATTCCATAGGGTAATAAAGAGTTGGACGCGACTTAAGTGACTTAGCACACACACCCTGGCAAATAAACTAAGTTGAATCTGCCTGAGGCCAAGCAGAACATTAGGATGCTCTTGGTAAGCTCATATCTGCTCCCCTTTAACTCAACGTTCTATTAAATTCAAAACAGAGATAAACTAAATTTTAAATAAATTGAAATTGAATACCTTATTATGTTTAGTATTCACATATAAGAAGCCCTCTCTTCATAATTTTCAGACTTTCCCCCAAAACTGCACTTGTCTAGGAAATTAGGAGAAAAGTAGAATTTACTGAAGATTCTGTAAGTGAGGTGGAGGTGAGTCCCCATGGCCCACCACTGAGCTCTGGAATAGTATCCATTCCCCACTGCATCAGCAACCATGTCTCTGTTTTCTGTCTCCTGCTAAGGTGTTCTAGCTCTTGACTACTTTTCTGACATCTCTTTCTGACTTCTTCCCACAGGCTTTTGGGTTTCTCTGCCAGTCATTTCATTCTGCGCAGCTATGTTATTTTCTGTTCCTCATCTATTCCTTAAAACTGTTTCCAAGAGTGGCAAATACCTGTTTTTGAGATTATCATGTATACCCACTAAAAGAAAGGTTATTAGGATGCTTCCTCCCCAGCAGCAGTAGTTTATAACAAGTGATGAATAATTTCTTCCTGTTCTATGCAAATGTTCAGAACAAGAGCTTTATTAGATCTACGGAATGCAAGATAAACCAATTTATAATTTGCTATTTGTTTGAATTATGTGAAGTAACCCATGTTAACTGGCTCCATATTTTCTATTTATTTCACTGATAGTTTGGCATCCCTTATAGATCAATATATCCACAGATGGCCAGACGGCTGGCCCATTAACAGGTATCCAAGTGACCCTGATCCTGGGCTCTACCAAGCCTATTCATCCATATACAATATCAAGAGCAAATAAAACTAAACTGAGAGTTAAGTTCTACAGGATTTTTTTTTTTTCTGTTTCAACTTTCTGTTGTAGTAAAATGTATAACAAAAGATTTGCAATTTTAAACATTATTAAAGTATAGTTCAGTGGTATTAAATACATGCATAATATTGTGAAACCGTTGCCAGCATCCATCTTCAGAAATCTTTTCATCTTGAAAAACTGAGGCTCCGTATCCTCTAAACAGTAACTCTCTTTTCCCCCCTGACTCCAACTTAATAGCCACAATTATAATTTTACTCTCTATAATTTTGACTACTTTAAGTACCTCATATATATGGAATCATACAATATTTGTTTTTTTGTGACTGACTTATTTCACTGAACAAAATATTGTTTCCTGCATGTTGTAATATATTGCAGAATTTCTTTATCACTTAAAACTGAATAATATTCCATGTATGTATACACATTTTGTTTATCATTTCTCCTGTCCATGGGTACTTGGGGAGCCTCCACATTTTAGCTATTGTGAATAATGTTACTATGAAAATGGGCATACAGTTTTTCTTTCATGATCTTCCTTTCAATTATTTAGGGTATATGCCAGAAGTGGATTTGCTGGATCATATAAAAATTCTATTTTTAGGAATTACCATAGTTTTCTGTAGCAATTTTCACTAGTAATACACAAGGATCCTAAATTCTCCAAATTCTCACCAACACTTGTTTTCTTTTCTTTACTTGAAGAGTAGCCTCCTAATGGCTGTGAGCTGGTATCTCATTGTGGTTTTGATTTGCATTTCACTTATGATTACTGATATTGAGCATCTTTTCATGTGAATATTGGACATTTGCATGTACTGTGTGGAGAAATATCCACTCAACTCCTTTGCATATTTTTTAATTAGGTACCCTATATTTTTGTTGTTGAGTTTTAGGATTTCTCTATATGTTCTGGATGTATATATCAGATATAAAATTTTCAAATATTTTCTCCAATACGTGGGTTACTTTTTTATTCTAATGATAATGTTGCTGGTATACACATGTGTTAATATCACGAAGTCCAATATGTTTATCTTTTTATTGTGTTACCTACATCTTTGGAGTCTTATCCAAGAAATTATTGCCAAATTCAATGACATGAAGTTTTTGTCCTAGGTTTCCTTCTAAGAGATTTATGATTTTAGATGTTATATGTAGACCTTTCATCCATTTGAATTAATTTTTGTGTATAATGTTAAGTAAGAGTCCTATATCATCACTTTGCATATGGTTAACCAGTTGTCCCAGGATAATTCATTGAAAAGACTCTCTTCTCATTGAATGGCTTTTTTCCATTCACTGATGGACATTTACTGTCAATCCATTGACTGATCTTGTCAAGCTTGTCAAAAACATTTAGCTGCATTTATGTGCGTTTGCTTATGAGCCTTCTTTTCCATTTCACTGGTCTGTATGTCTGGGTTTTTTTTTTTTTTTTGCTTGCTTTTTGTTTATTTGTTTGTTTCTTTGTTTCAACTGTAACACACTGTCTTGATTCAGTTCAGTTCAGTCACTCAGTCATGTCTGACTCTTTGCAACTCCATGAATTGCAGCACGCCAGGCCTCCCTGTCCATCACCAACTCCCGGAGTTCACTCAGACTCACGTCCATTGAGTCAGTGATGCCATCTAGCCATCTCATCCTCTGTTGTCCCCTTCTCCTCCTGCCCCCAGTCTCCCCCAACATCAGAGTCTTTTCCAATGAGTCAACTCTTCGCATGAGGTGACCAAAGTACTGGAGTTTCAGCTTTAGCATCATTCCTTCCAAAAAAATCCCAGGGTTGATCTCCTTCAGAATGGACTGGTTGGGTCTCATTGCAGTCCAAGGGACTCTCAAGAGTCTTCTCCAACACTACAGTTCAAACGCATCAATTCTTTGGCACTCAGCTTTCTTCACAGTCCAACTCTCACATCCAGACATGACCACTGGAAAAACCATAGCCTTGACTAGACGGACCTTTGTTGGCAAAGTAATGTCTCTGTTTTTCAATATGCTATCTAGGTTGGTCATAACTTTTCTTCCAAGGAGTAAGCATCNCACAGTTCAAAAGCATCAATTCTTTGGCACTCAGCTTTCTTCACAGTCCAACTCTCACAACCATACATAACCACTGGAAAAACCATAGCCTTGACTAGACGGACCTTTGTTGGCAAAGTAATGTCTCTGTTTTTCAATATGCTATCTAGGTTGGTCATAACTTTTCTTCCAAGGAGTAAGCATCTTTTAATTTCATGGCTACATTCTGTCTTGATTACTATAGTTTTATTGTAAGGCTTGAAATCAGAAATTGAGTCCTGCATGTTTGTTATTTCTCAAAATTGCTTTGGCTATTCAAGGTCCTTGAGATTCCATATGAATTTTAGGATGGATTTTTCTATTTATGCAAATAACATCATTGGGATTTTGATAGAGTTGGCAGTGAGTCTGTAGATTGCTTTGAATTTTATGGACATTTCAACAACATTGTCTTCCAATCCATGAACATGGGATGTGTTTCCTTATGACTCCTTCATTTCCTTAGAGAATGTATTAAAATTTTGATTGTGCAAGTCTTTCACTTTCTGAGTTAATGCCTAAGTATTTTATTGTTTTTGGGGATACTGTAATTTTATTTTTTTAGCTGGGAATCCCTCTTCACTTTTGAAAGATAGTTGTGCCAGACATAGATTTCTTATTGACAGCTCTTTTCTATTTTTAACATTTTGAATATTTGGACCCACTACTTTCTGGCTTTCAGTGTCCCTGATGAGAAATCTGATGAATTTCTTTTGGGGCATCACTTTTATGCTTCTACTTACTTCTTTCTTGTTGCTTTCAAGTTCCTATCTTTTGCTTTTGAAAGTATGATTATAACATAACTTGTTGTGGTCTCTGAGCTCATTCCACTTGGAATTGCTGAGCATTTTGGATGTTAAAGTTCACGTAGTTCATCATCTTTGTATTCATGTATGTTATCACATTCATGTGGGAAGTGTTTAGCTATTATTTTTAAAATATCCTCTCTGCTATTTTTTTTTTTTTTTTCATTTTGGACCACCACAAGGTCTATATTTGTCCATTTGATTGAGTCCCACAACTTCCTTATGAAAGGTTGCTGCTATGAGCTGTGAATGACACCAGGATTTGTGGCCTCCAGAGGAGAAAAATTTGATCTGGGGCCAGAGACAAGGCTTGATCACTCAGAACTTTTTGTGTAACAAAGTTTTATTAAAGTATAAAAGAGATGGTGAAAGCTTCTGATATAGACATCAGAAGGAGACAGAAGAATTCCCCCTTGCTAGCTTTTATCAAGGAGCTATATACCTGCTGCTGCTAAGCTGCTAAGTCACTTCAGTTGTGTTCAACTCTGTGCGACCCCATAGATGGCAGCCCACCAGGCTCCCAGTCCCTGGGATTCTCAAGGCAAGAACACTGGAGTGGGTTGCCATTTCCTTCTCCAATATACCTGCTAGCAAGCTGCTAATTAGAGAACAGAAATGCCTCAAAACTGAGAGAGAGTTGCACTAGGCTCCTCACCCACAGCATGCATTTTGAGAAACACTGGCACAAGGTGAGTCATCCTCAGCCATAAAACAATTTACATGAATCGTGAAGAAAGGAGGGTTTCCAAGCAAATACATAGTTCATTAACATATCTTAAGAAAGACATTTCCATGGGAAAAACATATTGTTAGCTCAAGGTTTGAGATAAAGTTCGTGATTTTTGTTGTTTTGTTGTTGAAAGTTAGACATTTGAACCTAATAATGTGGTAACTCTGGAAATCAGATTTTCCCCTTCCCTGGGGTTTGCTGGATTTTGTGATTGCTTTGTTTATTTTTAAAATTATTTCAGGCTATTTCTTGCTGAGGATAAGCCTGAGATTCAACTTAAGGTCTTCTCAGGTCTTTACTAGAGCTTTCCCTGGGCACACATGGTCTATATTTCCCCACACATACAGTTGTTTTTAAATGTCCTAGCCTTTAATTTTTATTTTTTTATTTTTTATTTCCACAAAAGGGAAAAAGAGAAAACTGAAAGGAGATAAAAGGGTGCCAGTCCTTTAAATTCCTTGGAAGTGACTTTAGTCTGAGGAAGAGGATTTTGCAACATTGGGGTCGAAGCAAATACAGTGACTGCCCACCTCTGGTCTGCACCTCTGTGATCAGAAGCAGGAACCAGCAATCAGAGGACAGATGCCCAGGATTTATAAGACAGCATTGTTTTTGCCCATCCTTTTGGCTTCTGCTTCAGGGATACTTGCATGGATGCTTGACACATGGTTGGGGTATCAGATGGATTGCTGCTAGTAAACTAGGAGCTAAAATTGTCAGAATTAAACCACATCTTGCTGTCTAAGTCTTCATCTGGAAGTTGCAAACTTTCTATAAACTCTGGAGTTCCAAAATGGTTACATCAGACAGATTTTCCATTGCAACTTTTATCTAGGTGAAGAGATGGATCTTGGTGTTTTTTATTCCCTATCAATCTGTGACTCTAAGAACTACAGAATTTTTAGAACAGTATTCAAGCATGGTGTTTGATTTAAGCCTTTTATATTTACCACATTTACTTGGTTTTTAGCCTTGATTTTCTATCACTTAATCCCAAAGGTGCTCTTCAGATTTCAGGAGATAACTTAGCATCCTGGTTTGGGTCTTCACAATTCCCTAAGACATTCAGTATAGAATGGTAATGAAGTCCATGAGGGTAGAAATCCTAGATTTGAATCATAGGATAGCCACCTTCCAACTTTGTGATGTTGACAGATTCATCTGACATATCAGAGTTTTATTCTTCTCATTCATAAAACTGAGTTAGCTTACAGACGCTTGTTGTAAAGATTAAATTAGAAAAGCAGTTAAATGTCTTTAGCCTTGGATAACAAACATGAAAAACTTCACGGCATACTATTTGAAAGTATAATTTCATCAGTTGCATTGTATGGCAATGTCTGACTATTTTCATCTCTAGCAAGTGCCTAAACTTTCCCAGTACTGAGAAGACACTCACTGAGGCATCAGCGCTGCTGGAATCACATATTAGAACTCATCATCTCATATGACAATGTGCGCATTCAACAGTTAACTCCCAGTATATGATCACTTGTAGACTCAAGGCATTATTCTCCTCATTAAAATAAGATCAGATTGATGTCTGTTGTTACTAGCCTTAAATTTCCATTTAACACAGAATTCACTATATCAAGGTAAAATTATGTTTGAAAGAATTGACTTCATTTAAGGAAAATCAGGTGTCTTTCTTCTAACAGTAACTCCTGAACTTGGCCCTATTAAAAATAACAAAAATGAGCTAAGGCATAGTTTTCATAAACAATACACTCTTTAGAATGTTTTTATGAGAACATATGTATTTGAAGAAAAAAAAGCAGTCCTTTTTCATTTCTGACATGATGTAAATATGTCACTCTCAACTTGTGCACTTGGATCCAATTTCTGAGAAGCGTTTTGTTCTTTTGTATTGGTTACATAAAAACGAAGGACTTTTATTTATGCCTAGTTTAAATAAAGAGAACATGAATGCGGCAGATTGTCAAGGACAGAATGTTTTTGGAGGCGATGCCACTTAACAGTGAGGGGCTGACCAAGAGAGGCAGGTGCCGCCATGGAGAGTGAACCACAAGCTCAGTTCTAAGTGGTTCACTTTTTATCTGAATAAAAATAAAAATATGTCATGTTGTCAGGGACTCTCTGGGCTCTGAGCATTGGGAGTAAGATGAGCTTGGATGCAACTTACCAAGTGCCCTCAGAGCCTCTCTTTACGGTAGTGCTTTGGGCACACACAACTCTCTTTTGACTTAGAGCCTTGATCTTTCAGCTGAGTCCTCTGTCTCCTTTTCCCTCCAGTATAACCTCTGTGTTTCTCATTGCTGTATGTGACTGCTGAAATAATGTCAGAGCCAATGTGCTTCTTTTCTTCTTCTTCTTCTTTTTTTCAAGCAACGCTTTATCAGGGCTCCTGCTGCAGCAGAAGAGAGCAAGAACAAGTATTAGGTTCCTTTACTTGCTTTCTCCTCAAGGGGGTGCAAGGTGGTTCTTATATGAGTTGAAGGTAGGGCTATGTCTAAGGATTGGATCAGAGGACTAGTTTAGGTGTTTTGCTCACCCCTTTGTGCTGCCGTGTGCAGGGGCCATGCACACAACCCAATGCTTTTGCTCCAGGTGGTTCAGAAATGGGAGCAGGATTTTTTAGTCTCTTTGTATCTTTTGTCCAGATTCTCAATTATCCCACTTCTAAACTATATAAACTTGGATGAGTCAACACTCTAAGCTTAAGTTTGCTACATCCGTAAAATGGGCATAATAATAATGACCAATTCATGATAAAATACTTAAAGTATTTTACCTCTCTTTCTTTACTATATTCATGTCTAGTAAGGACCTGAGAAGACCTGAAGTTTACTCAGAGTCAGTGCATTAAAATACTTACAAGCTTCATTCATTGAAATCATTGAACTAATGGTATTTCTGATGACAAGAACTATGACACTTGCCACAGTCCAAGTACAGAGTAAAACTCTCTGCTGGGTGCTGTGCTCTTTGGAAAAATTACACAAACATTCTCCGTGGCTTCACTTCAAAGCTGTAGTACAAGTCAAATGGGCACTCAGTACTATCATTGATACCCTCTCTGTTTTTCTATAAGAATCATTTTCACCCTAGAAATAAGTTTCATATAACATCTATCCCCATAATATTTCCAACCCATTCCTTCTACTTCCTGTTTCAAGTATGAGGTTGCTCAAATGACTTTGGTATAAAAAAGAAATCAATAAAGACAAACTATATCATTTTCCTATCATCAATTGGTAGTCTCACTCTATTCAGCTTTACGTTCTTAATCTGAATACAAAGGAAGAGTTGTTCCTTCCCCTACCAAAGGTCAATTCCCCCACATCTAGGGCCAGTGTCTCTTCCCCTCTATTTGGATATACTGCTTCTCCTGAAGCATAAGCATCCATATTTCTGTAGAATCATTTCCACTAGCACATAGACATGCTGGCAAACTCCATATTTAAAATGAAAAATAAAGAATTCTCTTTTTTCTTCATTTCTGTTTGGCTATTTATAAAATTGTCTGCCTTAAATTCACAGAAATAGTCTCAAGTGTGATTTATCTTTGCACTCTCCACTTCCTATTCAACCTACTCTAGTAGGCTTCTTCCTCTACCATCTCATACATTCATTTAAGTGATAAATATATAGGACAAATCTATACTAGGCTTGGGAGTTGCAATAGTGAGTCAGAGAGACAGTAATTCCCTCTTCACAGCACCTACAATATGTAGCATTAAAAAGGATAAAAAAACAAGTAACCACAGTAATTATAGAAGGTATTAATGGGAAAGAAACAGATAATCAATACAGATAATAATTGAGGTTCATCTGAGACTCTTGGGTTAGATTCTAGGTGTTCTTGGAAGGTATAGATAGAACAGACACTAGATAGTGTGGGTCTTTCCAAAAGTAGAGGATATTCTTTTCACAGTTTAATGATGAATAGGACTTAGTTAAGAATTGAGGAAAGAGCATTCAAGTTAGAGCAAAGGAGCATATGTTAAAGTCTGGTGCAGGAAAGAGTTTGAGCTTTTCCAGAACTGAAAGAAAATCTGTAAGCATGGAGTGGGGTGAACAAGGTGGGGAAGGACCCAAGCTGGGCATGGAGGGTGTATAAGCACCAGAACATGAGAAATCCAGAAGGCCACTGTCAGTAGTTTGGAAATTTAGCCCTTACACAAGGATAATGAATAAAGGTTATGTAGTAATTAATGGCATTTTTGTTGATTTTGGAGACAATCTTGAAATACTGCATATGTGTAAAAGAGGAGGCCAAATAGCAGATTATTCTGCTGGGCTTGGAAGAGGACAGTGATGGTCTAGCTAGTAATTAATCTTCTCTAGAAATTATAATCTTAGCTAGCTGGGCACCCTAAGGGCCTCATCCCAAATTTTGGTGCCTGAGATTTTCTGATAATAAAAACAAAAGCCCAAGTCTATTGTTCTATTATTATTGGATTTCGTGGCCCTTAGAGATTGTGAGTTTTACTAATTTTACTGAATTTCCAAAATATTTAGTTATGGTACTAGCTGTTTTTAGTTATAATTTCACAAATAAAACTTATAATAACTTCATGGAGTTGAAAGCCCTGGAAGCCTATTGACTTGCCCAACATCTCATATTCATTAGTAGATCCTATATTTTACTTTAAAAATTATTTTTTATTATTGTTATTATTTTTGCTGCACCAGGCATCACATACAAGATCTTTCAGTTATGGCAATGTTTAGTTGCACCCTGTGAGGTCTAGTCCCCCGACCAGGGATTGAACCTGGGCCCCCTGCATTGGGAGTACAGAGACATAGCCATTGGACCATCAGGGAAGAATCAAGATCCTATCTTTTTAGAAAAGTTCTCTCTAACTTTTGGGTAATGAGGAAGTGGTAGAGTAGCCTTAAAATAAAGATGTTACTTAAGTATCACACGATGTAATTGTTTTTCTCACTGTATTCAAGTTTGCTTCTCTTTTCACCTCCAGAGGACTTTTAATCTTGAGTCAGGTGAGAGGATTCATGTCTGGAACATCATATCATTGATTTCCCTTCTTAACTGCTTCCTATTCTATTGGAAGAAATAAGAAAGACAAAGTAATAGAATAAGATGATTTAGTATTTTATATGTGTGTTAGTGTGTGTGTGTTTGTGTGTGTGTGTCTGTGTGTGTGTGTGCACCTGAGCACCCGCAGTCCACCAGGCTCCTCCATCCATGGAATTTTCCAGGCAAGAATACCAGAGAATGTTGCCATTTCCAGTTCTAGGGGATCTCCCAAACCAGGGGTCAAACCTGCGTCTCTGGTCTCTGGTGTCTCCTTGTTTGGCAGGTGAATTCTTTACCACTGTGTCACCTGGGATATTATATATATGTATACATATATATATATTATAACCTCTGGACAATTTTAGGAAATTGAAACATAGGGTCTATGATCAGAACAAAATACAGTATTTGGATAGTGAAATGAATCAAGACAATTCTGTAGAAAGTGACAGTTGAAAACTCAAATTTTACCAAATCAGATCTTTCCTTCATGATGACAAATGGATAAGTTCCACCTTAAATTTCTCTCTACAGTCCCAAAAAACAACATAGTCTTTCTATTGCCTAAAATGAAAGAATTCACTCTAGGGAAACTTCAAATGCTTTTAAATAAATAATCCGTTACATGTTTAGCATATTCCTCCTTGGTAGGAAAAGGAGTGCTCTTTTAGTGTGATTAAGGCTGTAGGAAACAGGTCATGCTATTTCAACATTTCTGAAGGAGAGAGGTTGGAAGTGTTAGTGTCATCAGAGTATGTTCTGTTGTTATAAAGTGGAATTCACATGCAGAGATAGGTGACTGATTGACTTATAAACATGTGGGTACTTTTATTAGATCATGAAAATAGGAGTCACAGGCCAACTCACTGTATCATGTTTCATAACAGTGAAACTGACAAAGGAGGAGGGGATAGGAAGATTTAACAAAAGCTGTTTCTAAAATGAAGGGAATGTTAAAATTAAGCTAATTTGGATTGCATCTTAAACCCACTGTTTTGTCTATGTCTGCCTCATTCTTAGCATGTGCTGTAAAATGCCTGTTGTCTATCCCTGATAACCTGAGAAACTTTGCTCAGCATGTGGTATTTATCTTATAAAGCCAGGAAAACCCAAGTTCCTTCATATACCAGTATTCTGAAAACTGAAACTCAAAGAAGGGAATTGACATGCTCAGAGCATCATTTTCCTCACCCAGAGCATTCATTCCTAAAACTGTTATAAAAAAATTTCCACAAATTGGGTATCTTAACAGGAATTTAGTCTCAGTTTTGGAGGTTAGGAGCTTAAAATTGAGATATGGGCAGGGCCACCTTCAGAAAATTCCAGAAAAGATTTCTTCCTGGTTTGTTTCAGCTTCTAGCATCTCCTGACACTCTTTGGCTTATAGCATATTTATAATCTCTGCCTCTATCTTCTGTGAAATGAAAATATCCCCTGCCATATTAATAAAAAGAAATGTCACAACCATCAGTGATTTCTGGCCTCCAAGTGTGAATGAGAGCTCCCAAACAGTGATCCTGCTGCCACCCTCTGTAATGATTACAGAGGAGCTGAGGGGATGCAGAGTAAGGTGACCGAGGAAACAGGGTTGACCCCAGATAACTGTGGTACGTGTGAATGAAATGAATTCAGTAAGCCCAGGGGCTTGCATCTTCCCACATATAAAATGCTAAATCCCTTAGTGTGATACTTGATCTTTGTTGTTCAGACTCCCTGCTCCGTTTGTTTCAAACTTTTATATAGCCTGACTTCCACTCCTGCCTTCTTGGAGCAGTTTTCTCAGAGCTACTGAGATGTTGTCTTTCAGGCTTGGAGTTCTAAATATACCCATCAAATAAAATAACTCTCCAGTTCGGGTTGTGAATATACTTCTTAGTCCACACTTCACATGGCCTTCTTACCTGTATCTCTGTGTCTACTTCACTTCGTATAAGGATACACTTTGGGCTTAACCTGATGGCTAAGACAGTAAAGAATCTGCCTGCAATGCAGGAGATTTGGGTTCAATCCCTGAATCAGGAAGATCCCTTGGAGAAGGGAATGGCTACCCACTTCAGTATTCTGTCCTGGAAAATTCATGGACAGAGGAGCCTTGTGGGCTCAGTCCATGGGGTCTCAAAGAGTCGAACACTACTAATGCTTTCTTTTTCTTTATTTTTTCATTGGTTTTTAAGGGCTATCCTAAATCAAAAGTGCATTCATCTCAAGATACTTAACTAATTCATCTGCAAAGAGCCTATTTCCAAATAAGGTCATATTCTTATGTTCTGAACATGCATTTTGGTGGGGACATTATTTAAACTACAATATCTATAAATAGAACTGTCAATGTCTAACTTGAATCGTTATCATGACTGAATAACTTTCATGCAAAATATTTGGTACATTTTAGGTGATAAATTTTCTTTTGATTGTTTGTTTTTAGTGATAACTGTTGTAGCCACACATTCTGGGAAACAAACTTACTCAGAAGGACAATACAGATAGTGGAGTGCAGTTTATTACACTGGCAGGCCTAAGGCAGAGTCTCCTCTTAGCCAAGGACCCTGACCAGTTTTTGTGAAAACCTTATATACTCTAAATGTACGTGCGCAAACCCACCTCCCCAAATTCCCTGAAGCTAGTCTGAAAAAAGAAAAAGAAAGATACAGTCGAAGATAACCAGTGATTCATATTCCTTAGGCCTAGGTAGTTAGCAGTGGACAATTATCAATAGGCCTGTGTTCATACCCCAATAAGCATAATAGAATTTATGATTCTATTCGGTTACACAGATAATTAGGGTATATTTTTAGGTGACGGAGAATCTAGGTATGAGCCCTGGGGCTCTTCCATCTGGGGAGGGGGTGCGGTCAGGATATGCAGTTGGTATGTTGTTTCCATAGTCAATAAAGAAGAAATAAATGTTTTTCTGGAACTCTCTTGCTTTTTCCATGATCCAGCGGATGTTGGCAATTTGATCTCTGGTTCCTCTGCCTTTTCTAAAACCAGCTTGAACATCAGGTTCACGGTTCATGTATTGCTGAAGCCTGGCTTGGAGAATTTTGAGCATTACTTTACTAGCATGTGAGATGAGTGCAACTGTGCGGTAGTTTGAGCATTCTTTGGCATTGCCTCTCTTTGGGATTGGAATGAAAACTGACCTTTTCCAGTCCTGTGTCCACTGCTGAGTTTTCCAAATTTGCTGGCATATTGAGTGCAGCACTTTCACAGCATCATCTTTTAGGATTTGAAAGAGCTCAACTGGAATTCCATCACCTCCACTAGCTTTGTTCATAGCGATGCTTTCCAAGGCCCACTTGACTTCACATTCCAAGATGTCTGGCTCTAGATTAGGGATCACATCATCATGATTGTCTGGGTGGTGAAGATCTTTTTTGTACAGTTCTTCTGTGTATTGTTGCCACCTCTTCTTAATATCTTCTGCTTCTGTTAGGTTCATAGCATTTCTGTCCTTTATCGAGCCCATCTTTGTGTGAAATGTTCCCTTGCTATCTCTAATTTTCTTGAAGAGATCTCTAGTCGTTCCCATTCTGTTGTTTTCCTCTATTTCTTTGCATTGATCACTGAAGAAGGCTTTCTTATCTCTTCTTGCTATTCTCTGGAACTCTGCATTCAGATGTTTATATCTTTCCTTTTCTCCTTCGCTTTTTGCCTCTCTTCTTTTCACAGCTATTTGCAAGGCCTCCCCAGACAGCCATTTTGCTTTTTTGCATGTCTTTTCCATGGGGATGGTCTTGATCCCTGTCTCCTGTACAATGTCACGAATCTCAGTCCATATTTAATCAGGCACTCTATCTATCAGATCTAGACCCTTAAATCTATTTCTCACTTCCACTGTATAATCATAAGGAATTTGATTTAGGTCATACCTGAATGGTCTAGCGGTTTTTCCTGCTTTCTTCAATTTAAGTCTGAATTTGGCAATAAGGAGTTCATGATCTGAGCCACAGTCAGCTCCCAGTCTTGTTTTTGCTGACTGTATAGAGCTTCTCCATCTTTGGCTTTTTAAAAACATTTATTTCTGCTTTATTGACTATGCCAAAGCCTTTGACTGTGTGGATCACAATAAACTGTGGAAAATTCTGAAAGAGATGGGAATACCAGACCACCTGACCTGCCTCTTGAGAAATCTATATGCAGGTCAGAAAGCAACAGTTAGAACTGGACATGGAACAACAGACTGGTTCCAAATAGGAAAAGGAGTACGTCAAGGCTGTATATTGTCACCCTGCTTAATTAACTTCTATGCAGAGTACATCATGAGAAACGCTGGACTAGAAGAAACACAAGCTGGATTCAAGATTGCCGGAAGAAATATCAATAAACTCAGATATGCAGATGACACCACCCTTGTGGCAGAAAGTGAGGAGGAGCTAAAAAGCCTCTTGATGAAAGTGAAAGAGGAGAGTGAAAAAGTTGGCTTAAAGCTCAACATTCAGAAAACAAAGATCATGGCATCTGGCCCCATCACTTCATGGAAAATAGATGGGGAAACGGTAGAAACAGTGTAAGCCTTTATTTTTTTTTGGGCTCCAAAATCACTGCAGATGGTGACTGCAGCCATGAAATTAACAGACGCTTACTCCTTGGAAGAAAAGTTGTGACCAACCTAGACAGTATATTCAAAAGCAGAGACATTACTTTGCCGACTAAGGTCCGTCTAGTCAAGGCTATGGTTTTTCCTGTGGTCATGTACGGATGTGAGAGTTGGACTGTGAAGAAGGCTGATCACTGAAGAAGTGATGCATTTGAACTGTGGTGTTGGAGAAGACTTTTGAGAGTCCCTTGGACTGCAAGGAGATGAAACCAGTCCATTCTGAAGGAGATCAGCCCTGGGATTTCTTTAGAAGGAATGATGCTGAAGCTGAAACTCCAGTACCCTGGCCATCTCATGCAAAGAGTTGATTCATTGGAAAAGACTCTGATGCTGGGAGGGATTGGGGGCAGGAGGAGAGGTGGAAGACCCAGGATGGGATGGCTGGATGGCATCACGGTCACAATGGACATGAGTCTGAGTGAACTCCGGGAGATGGTGATGGACAGGGAGGCCTGGCGTGCTGCGATTCATGGGGTCGCAAAGAGTCGGACACGACTGAGCGACTGAACTGAACTGATGTTGTTTCCATAGATATGGAACATATAGATGAAAGTCCATAGTCCAGCCCAAGATGGAGTCCTACTTTCAAGACGGAGCCTGTTCTGTCTGTTTCCTCCTTCAATACCAGCATAATTATCTTTATTCCTGACTAAGATTGGTCTAAATATTCTCATTTTCTTTGTTTTCAATTATTATTTTGCTGTATATTTGCTTTACAATGTTGTGTAAGTTTCTACTGTATAGCAAAATGAATCAACTTTACATATACAAATATCTTCTTCCTTTTGGACTTCTTTTCCATTCAGGTTACCATCATCATTAAGCGGAGTTCCCTGTGCTATACAGTATGTTCTCATTAGTTATCTATTTTATACATAGTAACAATAGTATATATGTATCAATTCCAATTTCTCAATTGCTCCCACCAGTCCCTTTCCCCCTTGGTATTCACACAGTTATTCTCTACATCTGTGTCTTCATTTCTGCTTTGCAAAAAAGCTCATCTATACCAAGTAATGCTTAAAATTCTCCAAGCCAGGCTTCAGCAATACATGAACCGTGAACTTCCAGATGTTCAGGGTGGTTTTAGAAAAGGCAGAGGAACCAGAAATCAAATAGCCAATATCTGCTGGATCATCAAAAAAGCAAGAGAGTTCCAGAAAAACATCTATTTCTGCTTTATTGACTATGCCAAAGCCTTTGACTGTGTGGATCACAATAAACTGTGGAAAATTCTGAAAGAGATGGGAATACCAAACCACCTGACCTGCCTCTTGAGAAACATGTATGCAGGTCAGGAAGCAACAGTTAGAACTGGACATGGAACAACAGACTGGTTCCAAATAGGAAAAGGAGTACATCAAGGCTGTATATTGTCACCCTGCTTATTTAACTTATATGCAGAGTACATCATGAGAAATGCTGGACTGGAAGAAGCACAAGCTGGAATCAAGATTGCCAGGAGAAAGATCAATAACCTCAGATATGCAGATGACACCACCCTTATGGCAGAAAGTGAAGAAGAACTAAAAAGCCTCTTGATGAAAGTGAAAGAGGAGAGTGAAAAAGTTGGCTTAAAGCTCAACATTCAGAAAATGAAGATCATGGCATGTGGTCCCACCACTTCGTGGGAAATAGATGGGGAAACAGTGTCAGACTTTACTTTTTTGGGCTCCTAAATCACTGCCAATTGTGATTGTAGCCATGAAATTAAAAGATGCTTACTCCTAGGAAGGAAAGTTATGACCAACCTAGATAGCATATTAAAAAGTAGAGACATTAATTTGCCAAAAAATTAGTCTAGTCAAGGCTATGGTTTTTCCAGTGGTCATGTATGGACGTGAGAGTTGGACTGTGAAGAAGGCTGAGCACCGAAGAATCGATGCTTTTGAAGTGTGGTGTTGGAGAAGACTCTTGAGAGTCCCTTGGACTGCAAGGAGATCCAACCAGTCCATTCTGAAGGAGATCAGCCCTGGGATTTCTTTGGAAGGAATGATGCTGAAGCTGAAACTCCAGTACTTTGGCCACCTCATGCGAAGAGTTGATTCATTGGAAAAGACTCTGATGCTGGGAGGGATTGGGGGCAGGAGGAGAAGGGGACGACAGAGGATGAGATGGCTGGATGGCATCACTGACTTGATGGACATGAGTTTGAGTGAACTTTGGGAGTTGATGTTGGACAAAGAGGCCTGGTGTGCTGTGGTTCATGGGGTTGCAAAGAACTGGACACGACTGAACAACTTCATTTTCACTTTTCACTTTCATGCATTGGAAAAGGAAATGGCAACCCACTCCAGTATTCTTGCCTGGAGAATCCCAGGGACAGAGGAGCCTAGTGGGCTGCCATCTATGGGGTCGTACAGAGTCGGACACGACTGAAGCAACTTAGCAGTAGCAGTAGAGCATCTGAGCTGAACTAAACTGATGGCTTTTTTCTAGATTCCAGTTACATACACTAATATACAATATTTATTTTTCTCTTTCTGCTGACTTAACTCTATATGACACTTTCTAGGTCCATCCACATCTTAACAAATGACCCAATTTTGTTCCTTACATATATTTTCAAGGTCTACTCTGTTTCAGGAGTTGAGCATACAAGGAAATTGCAATATACAAGTAGGAATGATTATTACCCTATTTAGTAGGCTGTATGTTATAAATGCTTCCCTGAAGCAAGGGCATTGTATAGAAGAGGGAATGGTAGATTTTGGAAGAATGCAGTAGATAACTTTCCCATAAGCCTTTGTGGGAAGGATCACATGGTATTTTAAGTGAGCAGTGAACTGAACTAGAAAGCAGCTCTGGGATGGATTTAATTGGCTCCGAGGTGAGGTTCTTATCAACCATGCTATTCTCTCCAACATTAAAAAGATAATGGGAAATAAACTTATTCTTTGAAATGAAATCCCTAATAGCTCAACTGGTAAAGAATCCGCCTGCAAAGCAGGAAACCAGGGTTCAGTCCCGGGGTTGGGCAGATCCACTGGAGAAGGGAAAGGCTACCCACTCCAGTATTCTAGCCTGGAGAATTCATGGACTGTATAGTCCATGGGGTCGCAAAGAGTTGGACACGAATGAGCAGCTTTCACTTCCACTTTGAAATGAGTACAGGTTAAATAAAATGTGCACTCCACGAAAACAAAATTTTAAAGAATTTTGAGCATCCTACCTCTCTCATGACAGTAATGAATACTTATTGGAAATCAATTTAAAAATATATAGTCAAGAAATATTTAAGAGCTTGTGTTTTTTGACCAATTAACTCCTTACTTGAGGATAATCTAGCTGTGGAAATTATACTTGATTTTTTAAGCCTTTTTACACAAAGTTATTCATTTATTCATTCTGACAATGTTTTTAATATTGAAATGGGGAAACAATGTAATGTACAAGAGTGGAATATTAGTAAAAAATATCATAGACCCTTCAATTGAATACTGTGTGGTCATTATAATGTGTATTTCAAAAGAGTGCAATTAAAAAAAAAAAAAAACCTTTGATAATATGTATCAAATTGAATTTTCCTTGAAATAAACTCTGAGTTAAGGATTTGTCCAAGTTGTTTGCCTGAGAAATGATTATAGGAAATACAGTACAAGGAGCAAAGAAATGAAATAAATAGACAAGGAGATAAGCCACTAAAAATATATAGTTTATAAACAGCTTGTCACTATAGGAAACTGGGGTTCATTCCTACTGGAGACTTCATGAGACACACAACGTGCACTTCAGTGTTGTTGCACCCAAGGGACCAGGAAACTGGTGTCTTTGTCTGCCCTTGGCTCTGTCATTGGTGGAGGACTGTTCATAGAGGCAGTATCTCTACAGCACTTATGGCTCATTGGGTGCATGACATATGTTCTAGAGGTTATAGACAGACCCAGGACATAAGAATTACAGATGTCTTCAGTGGAAAGTTTCTGGGCTTGGTGTGCACAAAACAATGATTACTGGCGGCATTTTCTACATTATATGAAAAAAAACATGTGCTCAAATTCTAATAAGACTTAAAAAATTTCACTAGTAACATAACTTTTCTTGTACCAGAACACTTAAATATAAGAACATTTATGTGAACATGTCTTAAAAATAACCACAATAATGATAATTATTATTGTGAGTGTGGTTATTCATTATGCACTTACTATCCAGGAATTACTATAATTTCTGTTTGGTAATAGCAGAGCCACTCTTCAATGTTAAGCAACCTGGAATCCAGAAGGTATAACAAACTTGTTATACTAGATAATCCTTCTATCGTGTATGTAATACAAATTTCCACAAATTGAAAAATAATAAAGAGGAGCAACCAATGTGAAGCTCAATGAATGATACCCATATAATGAAATAATAAAAGAAATATGTTATAAAATATAAAACTTGTTTGTGTGGTGGAAGTTATTGAGACTTTGCTTCCTTTCTTCCTTTCTGATTAATTAAAAGGTCATCTGTTTGTTTATGAAAAAAATGTAGACTTTTAAAAATTTTTGATGAAGAGTCGTGACATAATTCTTGAGGATCTGAAAATACTGAGTTCTGATTCTGCTGTTGAGAAACACTTGCAGTGTTTCAGTTCAGTTCAGTCGCTCAGTCGTGTCCGACTCTTTGCGACCCCATGAATCACAGCATGCCAGGCCTCCTTGTCCATCACCAACTCCCGAACTTCACTCAGACTCACGTCCATCGAGTCAGTGATGCCATCCAGCCATCTCATCCTCTGTCATCCACTTCTCCTCCTGCCCCCAATCCCTCCCAGCATCAGAGTCTTTTCCAATGAGTCAACTCTTTGCATGAGGTGGCCAGGGTACTGGAGTTTCAGCTTCAGCATCATTCATTCCAAAGAAATCCCAGGGTTGATCTCCTTCAGAATGGACTGGTTGGATCTCCTTGCAGTCCAAGGGACTCTCAAGAGTCTTCTCCAACACCACAGTTCAAAAGCATCAATTCTTTGGCGCTCAGCCTTCTTCACAGTCCAACTCTCACATCCATACATGACTGCTGGAAAAACCATAGCTTTGACTAGACGGACCTGCAGTGTTTAGACTTTATCAATTGTCAAAAGACAGAGACAGACAAGAGAAATGTTGGAGTTTCTGGGTGCTGTGTTTTTTGGGGTCATTTGCCTTCATAAGAAAGATTGATTCTGGCTCACAGGCAGTTATAATCATACGGTCTGATATCAAAATAGTCCTTCCTCTACTCCCAGCACCCCATTGATCCTGGACCTCTCTGGGTGGTCTTAGACTCCTCCCAGCATCTGCTCAGCCTCTGAGCCACTCCAGTCTTCACTTTGCTTCCATGTGCCACATTAAATCCAAATTAAGAATTCCTTAAGGCAAAACTTTTTGAAAGAGTTGAAGCCAAAATAAAAGTTAATGAATTCCAGCAAAGGCAAAAGACCTCTAGATAGATGTTTTGCCCTTTTTGTTCATTGAACTCATGCAGTTTTTATTTTCTCAATTTTCTCCCTGTAAAACTCTCTTCTACCAATGTTTTCAAAATTAATTTTGACCTTCCAGCAACATTTTAATTTCACATGCCCCGGTAGATTCTCTTTGTTCAACAACTTATTCTATATATTCATTATTATTTTCAGAAAATAGCATTATCTTTCTCAGCATAAGTATTCATTATATGCCTAATTGCACTGAAAGCTGCACATAGAGGCATTAGCCAGGTACAAGGAAAGCAGTGCTGGTCTCTAGGGGAACAGACTGGGCTCAGGAATGACCCTGTTATTTTGCACTGCCTCATTCCAATGTGGGACTGATCCAGCTGGAGTTCTGCACTCACCAGAAGCTTGGTGAGTCACCTGCCTGAGTCTCATTTCCATGGATCTATAAGATGATAGTGACTTCTAGGATTTTGTGAGAATTTGGGAATGGTATCACCAGGGTACATAAAAGGTGATGATCCGGAATATATAATGAGTAGTTTTTATTATTATTAATGATGAGATTTCCTTGACACTTATAAGAAATAAAACATTCCTCCTTATTAAGAATCATTCATGTGCTCTGTCTTCAAGAAAGTTCAAGACTAGAAGAGGCAATGACTTTTCTTCACCTTCAGAAACAAAATCCAAACTCCTCTCCAGAGTTAACAAGGCTTTGGGCAATCTGGCTCCAGGGCAGTTTTCTGGCTTGCTCCCATTCCTTATGGACTGAACTTCTGTCTCCTTGCCCTGAATACTATTCTGTACATAGCAAACCTTTCCATACTTCTCTGATTGTACACTGGCTTTTCACTCACTTTGGGCAGCTCCACAAATTCCAATGTCCCTATCATTGTATGTCAGACACCTTCCTAACTTCCCTGTGTCACCTCTACTCTTGCTCCCTCTGACAGCTTTTTTCTGATGAGACTATTGAGATGTCCCTTCATTTCTGGGCACCTTGTTTTGCAATGTCATGATGTATTTATAGCACTTGTCTCTATCTGAAATTCCTTTTCCAATTATTTCTTGATTTTTTTAATCTTTCTTCCAACTAGAATAAAAGTTCCACAAAGGCATTAATCTTCCTGGACTTTCTTTCCACTATAGCTGCAACTTCTTTAAAAAGTATGTTGCTTGATCATAATGGAATGGATGTGAATTGGATAAGAATGAATGGAAAAATTAATGCAATTGATTCTGGTTTAAATAACAAGTTTTAATTTTTTCCCCTATATAAGTGGTAAGTATAAAGAATGGTTTCTAGAAGAAATAATTTTGAGCTAGGATTTGATGGATAAATGATTGGAGAAAAGAAAAAAGATGGAAGATAGGGAATTGGGTAGATAGAATATGAGCCTTGAGGACAAAGGACTCCCTTACAAGGATGCCTTATGATTATCAAAATCTTAGTGTATCCAAACTGTTCCTTCTGTAGCCTCTCCTAACTCAGCAGATGCATGCTCTAATTCTCAAGCTAAATAGCTTAGAGTCATGCTTTTTCTTTTTCTGACAGCCCGTGTCCAGCTTATCAGGGATCCAATTGGCTCTACCCCAAAATACTTTCAGACCAAACCATCCCAGACATCATTGACTTTGATTGCTACAGTAGGCTTTTAAAAAATCTGATTCTAACCTTGCCTCTTCTACAGTCTATTCTTAACAGGAAAGCTGGATGGAGACTTTTCGTGTTTTAAAATTTTTATTTTATATTATTCATTTCAGTTCACTCACTCAGTCATGTCCGACTCTTTGTGAACCCATGGACTGCAGCACACCAGGCCTCCCTGTCCATTGCCAAGTCCTGGAGTTTACTCAAACTCATGTCCATTGAGTCAGTGATGCCATCCAACCATCTCATCCTCTGTCATCCCCTTCTCCTGCCTTCAATCTTTCCCAGCATCAGGGTCTTTTCAAATGAGTCAGTTCTTTGCATCTGGTGGCTATATATTTGATTGAAAATGTTGTGTTAGTTTCTGGAGAAGGCAATGGCACCCCACTCCAGTACTCTTGCCTGGAGAATCCCAGGGACAGAGGAGCCTGGTAGGAGGCCATCTATGGGGTCGCACAGAGTCAGACATGACTGAAGCGACTTAGCAGCTGCAGCAGCAGCAGCAGTTGTACAGCAAAGTGACTGAGTTATACATGCACATGTATCTACTCTTTTTCAAATTCTTTTCCCATTTAGATTATTACAGAGTATTAAGCAAAATTCTCTGTGCTATATAGTCATGGAAAAGAATGAAATAATGCCACTTTCAGCAGCATGGATGGACCTGAACATGATCATAGTAAGTGAAGAAAGAGAAACACAAATATCATACGATATCATTTATATGTGTAATAAAAAAAATGGTACATATTAACTTAATTACAAAACAGATAAAGACTCACAGACTTGGAGAGTAAACTTGGTTACCATGAGGAAGGGAAGGGGAAGGGATAGATTGGGAATTTAGGATTAACATGAATTGAGCCATTAAAACCAAAGTCATTTTTTAAATGTATTCACAGATAAGCTTTATTCTAATATTTACATAAAAATGAGTTGATTTGAACAGGAAAGGTTTTTACAAAAGGTTAAAATTTATCAAAGAACAGAACTTGGTCCTTGCCTTTAGTTTGAATTCAGTTGGCTGATGCATCATTATTACTCCCTGCCCTCTCTAATCATTTTCATCACATGCAATAAACAAACAGACAGACAAACAGCAAAATCATGTCCTGTACTCCATCTACCACCCCCTCCTCTGGCTCTCCATTCACTCAGAGTAGAAGCCAAGTCCACAAGCTCCCTCTTGGTCTGGCTGGTGTCTCTGATGTCCTTCCAATCTTTCTCTTTGCCTCACTCTGCTCATGCCAGCTGGTCTTGTAACTCACACAAATCACTTACACATCAACCTTACCCATAGATCTTTCTTCAACCTGGAAAATTTCTTCCCTCAAAGCCTGCTTGGTGATTCCCTTGCTTCTAAAACTTTTATTCCAATTGCATCCTCTCAATGAGGTGACATTATTTAATTCCATCATCTGTCCCTTGCAAGTCCAGTTCCCCTACTCTGAGGTCTACTCCTGAATTTTCTTTTTTTGTCTGGCATACATAGAACCTTCTGGAGCATCATACATTTCAGTTATTTATAAATTTTACTATTTATTTTATATCTTCCATTACTGGAATGTCAGCTCCTTGTGGGCTAAGATGACTATCTGTTACCTGATATGTGATAGATATTCAAATAATGAATGAGAGGTGATAATTAGCTTTATTTGGTCCACACACAGGAAAAACAGGTAAAGAAAGTGATAGGCTTGGCCAGAAGTTAGCTTGGGGTCAACTGAAAGAAAGCCTTCCAACTCTAGATGAGCACTTTTGTCCTTTATTCTCTGTACACCAGGGAGTAAGAACAATCATTTATAAAGGAATTTGCATTGCCGAGAGTCTTCTTTAAGATGTGGTAGTAATTTTCCCGCTCTTTTAATTTTCTTCCTCTTTGAAATTTCATTGACTTAACACTTGCCTCATCCATAGTAAAGGAATAGATGGTGACTGTGTTTCTAGTACATGGCACACTTGTACCATGCAAGCCCTCTGCTTGGTCAATTCCCCTTTCTTCCATTTATTCCCCATAGAAAAATATTCTAATTAGCTTGTATATGCTCATGGGAAATGTATAAAGCAGTTACATGTTTAGTTACATAAGTGGCATTGGGCTTTAACCTCATTTGGTTAATTTTGCACTTCTCCTTCGATGAGAGCACCTGGATTGGTCCCCCATTTTCCCAGTAATGGTACTACAGACTTGAATGGAGAGCCCTCTTTCCTCAGGCAATTGTATCCTGTTTATGGAGACACCCACCTTTTCTCACTACTTCTCCTGGAGTTAGCTCAGGTCCAGACTTTAATCTCTTCAGTTCACTGTTGTTTAAAGGTCTCATGTGCACATACTTAGAAAGAAAAGATCTACTCACCCTCACTCACTCAAGCAACAGCAACAAGTGCAACAACAGCAATTTGATATAAATTCATGTTGGCTTTTAGGGGTACACATTTTTTTTTCTTAATTCTTGTCATTTTGAACTTGACCTGATGTACATAATTGCAAGAAAATCCATTTTTCATGTATAATCATTATCTAACACTTCCAGATCCTGGAAAAGAGTGCAAATATTAAGAATTTAGTAAAAAGTAATGCTCAAAATTTTCCAAGCAAGGCTTCAAATGTACGTGAACTGTGAATTTCTGGATGTTCAAGCTGGATTTAGAGAAGGCAGAAGAACCAGAGATCAAATTGCCAACATCCACTGGATCATAGAAAAAGCAAGAGAGTTCCAGAAAAACATCTACTTCTGCTTTATTGACTATGCCAAAGCCTTTGACTGTCTGGATCACAACAAAATGTGGAAAATTCTTTGAGAGAGGGGAAAATAGCAGAGCACTTTACCTGCCTCCTGAGAAATCTGTATGCAGATTAAGAAGCAACAGTTAGAACCAGGCATGGAACAACAGGCTGGTTCCAAATTGGGAAAGGAATATGTCAAGGCTGTATAGTGTTACCCGACTTATTTAACTTACATACAGAGTATATCATGCTAATTGCCAGACTGGATGAAGCACAAGCTTCATCAAGATTTCCAGGAGAAATATCAATAACTTCAAATATGCAGATGACACTACCCTTATGGCAGAAAGCGAAGAGGAACTGAAGCACCTTTTGATGAAAGTGAAAGAGGAAAGTGAAATAGCTGGCTTAAAACTCAGCATTCATGAAACGAAGATCATGGCATCTGGTCCCATCACTTCATGGCAAATAGATGGGGATACAATGGAAACTGTGACAGACTTTATTTTGGGGGGCTCCAAGATCACTGCAGGTAGTGACTGCACCCATGAAATTAAAAGATGCTTACTCCTTGGAAGAAACTGCTGCTAAATCGCTTCAGTCGTGTCCAACTCTATGTGACACCATAGACTACAGCCCACCAGGCTTCCGTCCCTGGGATTCTCCAGGCAAGAACACTGGAGTGGTTTGCCATTTCCTTCTCTAATGCAGGAAAGTGAAAGGGAAGTCGCTCAGTTGTGCCCTACTCTTTGCGACCCCATGGACTGCAGCATACCAGTCTCCTCCATCCATGGGATTTTCTGTGACTAATTAGACAGCATGTTAAAAAGCAGAGACATTACTTTGCCAATAAAGATCCCTCCGGTCAAAGTCATGGTTTTTCCAGTAGTCATATGTAAATGTGAGAGCTGGACCATAAAGAAGGCTGAGCACTGACAAATTGATGCTTTTGAACTGTGGTGTTGGAGAAGACTCTTGAGAGTCCCTTGGACTGCAAGCAGATCCAACCAGTGAATCCTAAAGGAAATCAGTCCTGAATATTCACTGGGAGGACTGATGCTGAATCTTCAATACTGTGGCCACCTGATACAAAGAGCTGAATCATTGGAAAAGACCCTGATGCTGGGAAAGATCGAAGGCAGGAGGAGAAGGGACCGACAGAAGATGAGATGGTTGGATGGCGTCACCAACTTCATGGACCTGAGTTTGAGCAAGCTTTGGGAGTTGGTGATGGACAGGGAGGCCTCGTATGCTGTAGTCCATGGGATCACAAAGAATCAGACATTGCTGAGTTACTGAGCTGAACTGAATTGACAAATATTAAAATATTCAATTGGTTATCTTGTATGAATCACATGAATGAATTAATCTCGGGTTTTTAGTCATTTTTTTAGCATATATCTTATCTGTACATAATCAGAATAAATATTTGTTTTGTTGCTCTATGCTGAGTGCTATAGATGTGCAGTGAACAAGGCATATGTGTAGTAACAACCCGCACCTTACCTATCATTGATTAGTCCCTAGAGGTAGGAGGGTGTATGTATGTTTTCCCTATTCCTCCTCTCTGACAGGACCCCTGTTCCATTAAATGCTTCATGATTTTTTGCAGAATTCCTTGTAGCTACAGCTTGGCCTGCCACCCAGTCCTAGCTAGTGAGTCTTGAGAGGTAGTCAACATATTGAGCTTCTGAGTAAAAGGATTCTCTGTCAATGTTGAACTTAACCTACCTTGAGATCCTAAAAAACTGTGATGGTTAAAGAAATCCCTCATGTATTCTGGGACACAACTCACTGAAAATACCCACCCTTCCCCATATGACAGATGACTCAGAATGTCTCCCTGTCTACCCATAACAAAGTGAGACACAGGCTCCCCGAATTCCCCTTCCTTGCCTGCCAAATGTTTAGCTAAGCAGCTGCTTCAATCCACTGACCAACTGGGCAATCACACTCAATTCCTTACCTTTTCCCATTTGTTTACCCTTTCCTATAAAAGAAAACCCTTTCTCGGCCTGACCCTTATGATACTTGCACATCTTTACAGTATAAGTGTCTGCCCTATGGCAATATTCCCCTCTCCTAGTGCTGGCATCTTTTTGAATATAGTCTCCAGTTACCTAGGTCCAGATTTGTTTCTTATTTTTCATCTCCTTAAGAAAAAAACAGATGTATTAAAGAAAAGCCTCCTTTCCTTTTTTGCTGGATTCTGTGTTTCTATGCAGGAGGTCTAGAATTTGCTTTGGTCATCTTGACCCATGAATAAACCCTGCAACTTTATTTCCTCTGAACTTCTTGTTATAATAAATAATAACCTCTTTATGACTTAAGCAAATGAGAGCAGAGAACTGCAGAGAAAGCTATCCTCATGAGTACCTGTAACCAAGCGGCTGAGTCACGGTTTCAATACTCCAGCTGAGGGGAATTTTGAACGTTGGGTTTATTTCTGGAGTTGCTTTAGAGACATTATAGGGATGAGGAAAGATAATGGATTTTAATGACTTGTTGAGTATGTAAAGGGATAGATAGAAGCAGAATCATTTTAGGGGATTGTGAATATCCTATAATATAGCAGAACAGGTTATAATTTTATTTTTTGTTTTCTCTAAGTTTATGACTTTTTGACAGGCAAGTTCCCTGCACATCAGTGAGAATCTAGTGCGAGTCTTTGGAGTCATATGCCGTGAGACTTGGTTCTGGAGATGCAGAGGCAGCACCGTCTTTACCCTCAAGTGGCTCATGGTTTATTAGGAGAGTTAAAACTCATAAACAAATATAATAAATCAATGTGAAAACTGCATTAGCAAATGTGCACAATTGCACAATTTATTGGGGAACTAACTAACTCTGTCATTTCATAGTAAAGCCTTGTAATAATGAAGTGCATGAAAAACACCAATAGTTTTCCAGGCAGATGAGGATGAGATGGCCATTTCCAAAAACAGAAATAACATCTACTAAATTCATGGGTTACAAGTGTGAGAGGACTGACCTGGCCAAATCATACAGTCCTTGTGGGTCTCACTCATAGTCTGTATCCCAGACTGCAGTTGGTGGTTGTTAAACGGGGCCCCTGGGAACTCCAGTGATTCTGTGAGTTTCTCAGGCATCATCCTGTGAGGCCTGTGACTTATGGGACCTGCGGGGGGTTCTAGTGAACAAACAAAATCCAGTTTTCCCATTTTATTAGCTTTGTGACATTGGGTAAGTATGCTAACCTCTCTGTGGCTCAGTTTCTACACATGTATCATGGGGAAAATGATAGTAAATCTATCTTTGGGTTGTTGTAAGGATACTCAATAAATTGCATAGTATATATAAAGTTCTTAGAACAAACCCTAGCATATAGTGCCATGTATTATCTGCTAATATTATGAGGAAAACATTTTAACCACAAGGTCACAATTTTGCCAGATTTTTAATCTACATATTTGTAACAGTAAGATGATGCCATGTCCCCTGAAATTTTTTTCCTTTTTCCTTTTTAAAATTTATTTGATTGAAATATTATTGATTTGTTACATTTTATTAATTTCTGCAGTACAGCAAATGATTCAGTTATACATGCATACATACATGTATATATATGTATTCTTTTTCATAATCTTTTCCATTATGGTTTATCACAGGATATTGAATGTAATTCACCCCTAAATCTTGTTTATAGAAAAACTTCAGCCTTCCCCAAGTTCCAGAGAGCAAATTTAATCAAAAAAGTGAGAAAATATAGAAGCAAAGGAAAACAGTCAAGCAAGACAAAATAACAGCTTAGCCAAAATACAAAAGTCAAGGCCTTTAATTCCTCTTCAAGTTACGCATGCGTGCTCCATCATGTCTAACTATTTGCAACTCCATGAGTGTAACTCTCCATGCTGCTCATTCATGGGATTTTCCAGGCAAGAATACTGGAGTGGGTTGCCCTTTACTTCTCCAAGAGATCTTCCTGATTCAGGAAGTGAACCCTTGTCTCTTGCATTGGCAAGTGGATTCTTTACCACTGAGCCACCTGGGTTTCACCTCTCCTCCTGAAGGACTAGAGATGATAGTCATATCGTTTGAGTTGTTTTTCATATACTGAAACCCCCACCAGGTGGAAGAAGTTGCCTGCACGCTGACCAGAAGCATGTAGACGCTAGCTGGCTTATAACCAGAAAGATACTAATACTGACTCCTAATACCTTATAATCACCCAATCAGAAGAATGTCCCTGAGCTTATCACATACCCCACCCCCCAACCCTCTGTGTCACTTTATCTTTTAAAGGCTTTCACTGAAAGCCATCAGGAAGTTGGGTCTTTTGAGCATTAGTTGCCTGCATGTCTTGCTTGGCATCCTGTAATACAAGCTTCACTTTCCATTACCAAAACCAGTGTCAGTATATTTGCTTTAGTATGCCCAGGTGAGCAGATCCAAGTTTGATTTGATAATACCAGCTTCAGATTGGGTTTAATATATCTTTTGAAGAAATATTTGCATAATTGTTTTTAACATTTGGAGTTAACTCTAGATTAATTCTTGCAACAATTGTTTGTGAAGTGTTGTTAGTCACTCAGTCATGTCTGACTCTTTGTGACCCCGTGGACTATAGCCTGCCAGGCTCCTCTGCCCGTGGGATTCTCCAGCCAAGAATACTGGAGAGAGTTACCATTTTCCCTTCTAGGGGATCTTCCCCTCTCAGGAATCAAACCCACATCTCCTGCATTGGCAGGCCTATTCTTTACCATCTGAGCCACCAGGGTAGCCTGTGGTGAAGGTCTACTGTCGCCCAGACACAATGCTCAGGATAGAACAGTAGCAAAACTAGCAAATAACTCTGCCTTCATAGACTTCCATTTGAAAAAAGAAACTCAAAAATTAAAAATATATTATATATAGGAATAAAATAAATTATATTAAATACGCTGATAAAACTAATAATGCAAAACATTGGAAAAGAAATATTGTGAGCAACAGTTTAATGCCAAATAGAATTGATAAGCAAGGTCTTGATGAGCAGGTGATACCTAGGAAAACTGTAAAGCAGGTAAAAGAGTGAATTAGCAGATTGTTGGGAGATAGACACTGCATACCTGAGGAGCTGAGAGGGAACCAAGGAATTAAAAGAGGAATGAGCAAGAAGCAAAGAGTCAAGAAGAGTCTTTTGCCTCAAGGTGAGGAACTGGACTGACCGGAGTATTGTTGGCAATATGAACTTGAAATCATGGGAGGGTGAGCTTCCCTGGTGGCTCAGATGGTAAAGAATCCACCAGAAATGCAGGAGACCCAGGTTTGATCCCTGGGTCAGGAAGATCTCCTGGAGAAGGAAATGGTGATCCACTCCAGTACTCTTGCCTGGAAAATCCCATGGACAGAGGAGCCTGGCGGGCTACCCTTTCATGGGGTCACAGAGAGTTGTACATGACTGAGCAAGTAACAGTTTCCCTTTGTATCAGTGATGAGACCACCAGTCTATGAGTGTGGACGGTTGCATCCACAAAGGCCAAGATGAAAGTTACTCAACAATCTATGGGGAACATAATGGTGGTTCATATTGGAGTGGCAGCAGAAATGGTAGGCTTTTGAATAAACTTGCAAAGGGCTACATGGAAAGAGAGGCTGTGACAGTGTGTATCCAATTAAATCATTTGTAATTAATGTCTTTGGCAATTCTATTACTGAGAAATTATTTTGTGGGTTCCTGAGTATCTGGGCAAGAAAGTGTTACAGGTACAGAAGGCGGCTCTGGCTCTTATTCCAAACACAGGTGCATCCAATGGTTTTCTTGTCTTTAGACAGTAATCCTTGGTTATTCCCTCCCTTAAACTGTTCCCTTGTCTCTATCATAAAATAGAATCTGACCCTGAGTAATGTGACTTAGTAAGGGCAGTTTAATAGTGCATTCAAAGAACCACTAAATATATGTTTATTTTATATTTAGCCTCAGCCATTATGCATGATTATACTTGAAAGAGCACTGGATGGATAAGTCATGAGCCAGAACAGGTGTGACTGGAGAAACACACAAAGTGAAAGTGAAGGCATTCAGTCATGTCTGACTGTTAGCGACCCCATGGACTGCAGCCTACTAGGCTCCTCCGTCCATGGGATTTTCCAGGCAAGAGTACTGGAGTGGGGTGCCACTGCCTTCTCCAAAAGGCACATAAAATTCAAGAGAGAGTGCAGACTATATAAACTTTCCACTAAGGCAGAGGGATNGCTCCTCCGTCCATGGGATTTTCCAGGCAAGAGAACTGGAGTGGGGTGCCACTGCCTTCTCCAAAAGGCACATAAAATTCAAGAGAGAGTGCAGACTATATAAACTTTCCACTAAGGCAGAGGGATATAAGGCATGCTTGAACATTGAGATCAATCAGTGTGCAAGCAAGTAATTGCTGACAGCCTAGAGTAAGATGGGAGATCCATCTTCAAGGTGCCCTTGGTTACCTTGCCTCACTTAAAAGAGGAAATTATGGAGTTGCAATCAGAGCAGCTCCTATGGAATTATATCAACAGCTGAGAGACCATGGAACAAATAAACTACATTGCCCATGATTAAAGCAGATTAACTAAAGATTTAGCTCTTCTCCATTAAGTTCCTGTTAAACCTTCTATAGGCATTATCTTATTAACATGCCCACACCTCAGTGGCACACTCTTCATTAAGAGGTGATAGCAGGAGGGAAAAAATGACTATAAAATTCTTAAAATTCTCACAAGCTTCTCACAAGCAGTTTAGTGAAAAACTAATGTTCAACACTTCCTTCTTATCAGGGATTTGCATGCATTAATGCATTATTCCGTTCACTTGTCATGTCAATTCTGTTATTTATTAGGAAGAGGCACTGAGGTAGCCTTAGTGATTTTCTCAAAATGTTGCTATCTTCTAGAATCAAAATTGACCCAGCAAATATCAATTCTCATATTATTTCCATTGTATCATTTGTCCTTCGAGGGGTGAACTATGACACCCAACGTCACATGATGTTTTGGTTGTAACACTGTCCTAGTACCCCAGTCTTCTGTGTTTTTCATGGTAGTCTCATGCCAACTTCTGAGCTACTAGCCAAACAGTCAGTGCCTGGAGAAGTCTTACTAGGGTATAAGTTTAACCATACCTTCATCCCTTATGGAAGTGGTGAAAGGGCGAGGTGAGAGCATGAAGCTGACTTCTCTGTATATTTCATTTATTGTTTTGTAGTACAAGCTGTAGACACTGGAAATGACTGAATATTTCTTTCTTAGTGTGAAGAAAGCTTGCTTTCTTCCAGGTCATCTTTCTCTTATCCATTAAATTACTTTGGTCTCCGGCATCAAATGCCCTTCAGGGATGGCCTTAGGCGAAACTGTGAAATCCATCCTCTGTTCTGGGAAATGCTCATTGTCTGCCCTCTCCATCACTCTGTACAACTCCCATTCTCCTATGGGGCTTGTGAAAGTTGCCTTCTAGAAGCTCAAACAAGTACTATATGTACGAAAATATGTCTCTTTTTTGTACTTCGAAGGACATGCCATAATTATTTTTTCCTCTTATGTGGGGATCCCAGTGAAAAAATAAATGGCTCAGATCCCAACAAATGGCTCAAACTGATGCATACCCAGGTTCTAAAGTAAATGGAGAATAAGTTGTCAGCCTTTAAAAGTGTGTTGCCCTTTGCCATGACTTCCTTTAACATCATCCAGTTAAGTCTCAATTCTCAAGTCATCAAATTTTTTTTAAAAAAATTTAACTCTTTATTTTATTGGGTATCCTCATGCGAAGAGTTGACTCATTGGAAAAGACTCTGAGGCTGGGAGGGATTGGGGGCAGGAGGAGAAGGGGACGACCAAGGATGAGATGGCTGGATGGCATCACGGACTCTATGGACCTGAGTCTGAGTGAACTCTGGGAGTTGGTGATGGACAGGGAGGCCTGGCAAGCTGTGATTCATGGGGTCGCAGAGAGTCGGACACGACTGAGCGACTGAACTGAACTGATAATTAATTAACAATGTGTTAGTTTCAAGCATACAGCAAAGTGATTCAGTTATACATGTAGCTATTCTCTTTCAAGTTCTTTTCCCATTTAGTTTATTACATAAATTGAGCAGAGTCCCCTCTGCTGTACAAGTAGATCCTATTGGTTATCCATTTTCAATATAGCAGTGTGTACATGTCTGTCCCTAACTCCTCCCCTCTACTTTCCCCCATGGCAATCATAAGTTTATTCTTTCAGTCTGTGAGTCTGTTTCTGGTTTGTAAATAAGTTCATTTGTATTTTTTTCTTAGATTCCACATGTAAGCAATAGCATATGATATTTTTGTTTCTCTGACTTACTGTATTCAGTAAGACAATCTCTAGGTCCCACATATTTTTAAAACATTCATTAAAGCAAGTCTCACAAACATATGGTTCCATGGAGGAAACAAGTTTAAAAGGCTTTTAATTGAATGTTGCTTATGGACCCAATCAAAGAAGTGTTAATTAGTTACTAATCTAGTAAGAATTCCCTCAGGAGGACCAATAGGAACAAAGAAACAAATTCTGTGATTCAGAGTCAAGGTATAATGAGCTACCTAATGATCCCTCCAAAGATGTTCACATTCTAATATTAGAAATCTGCAAATATATTATCTTACTTGTCAAAAGAGACTTTGCAGGTAAGATTAAGTTAATGAGTTTGAGATGGAAAGAAAATCCTGGTTTATCTGAGTGAGACTGACGTAATTACAAAGATCTTTGTAAGAGGGAGGCAGAGTTAGAGTCTGAGAAAATATATGGAGACAGAAGTAGATAAAAGAGTGACAGAGAGAGATGAGGATGCCACGTTGATGGTTTTGAAGATGGAGACAGGTCTACAGACTAAGGAAGGTGGGCCATTTCTAGAAGCTGGAATAGGCAAGAAAAATGGATTTTTCTCTAGACTGGCAAAGTGGAATGTAATTCTGCTGAAATCTTGATGCTAAGATTTCCAGCCTCTGGAATTGTATGAGAATGAATCTGTGTTATTTTAAGACGCTAAATTTGTAGTCATTTTATTACAGTAGAAAAAACAAACTAATGCCAAACTTGTATGACACACTGACAGTTAATCTTTGATACAGTAAGTCTTTGTAGAGCCACAGCTGTTTCAGTGGAATATTGTGTTAGAAAATGCTTCAAGATAAGAAGGTAAATATGTTCATGGTGTGCAAACAGGTCCTCAAGACTTTTAAAATGGAATGGTAACAGCAAAAAAACTGTGTTTCCTAAATATTGGTGTTCTATTAAATGTTCTTTGGAAGGACTGATGCTTTAGCTGAAACTCCAATACTTTGGCCACCTCATGGGAAGAGTTGACTCATTGAAAAAGACCCTGATTTTGGGAGGGACTGGGGGCAGGAGGAGAAGGGGATGACAGAGGATGAGATGGCTGGATGGCATCACCGACTTGATGGACATGAGTTTGGGTGAATTCCGGGAGTTGGTGATGGACAGGGAGGCCTGGTGTGCTGCAATACATGGGATCGCAAAGAGTCGGACACGACTGAGCGACTAAGCTGAACTGGACTGAACTGAACTGAAATATCCTAAGTTAAGATTGTAAATTGCTCATGTCACTATATTCACCTTTTCCTATCTTTTCAGAATTTCATCCAATGGGGCTTCAAACAGTGATGCTTAAAGCCGCCATTGAGTTGACTGGCCTTGATATGAACAGTTATTATTATTTTTTTTTTTGCATGTCAATCATCACCAATCAAAAGGGAAGCATCAACCTGGAGCAAAATAAATACTGACATGACAGAGAAAAAGTATTTTCTGGACAGTCTAACATTCTTCATCTACAGAACTTCATCAGGCTTGTGAAAAGAAAAAAATAAAGTTGTATTATATGTTAAAAGTAATATATAAATTTGGTTTCATTAATATAGATGTATCTTTTAGATGTCTTTAGAGGCATCGATTTAAAGCACAAAAGTTTTTTTGTACCTAGGGTTACTGAAAGTGAATAAGTTCATATGGTTTCTATTATAAAATTTGTCAACAGACAAATCAGCTGATATGAGGAAACATTTGAGTAAATTAAATGTAAATGACATAAAATAGTGACACAAGTTGTTTCCTAGGGTAAAATTTAATGCCCTGGTTGGTTTGTGCCCTGATTATAATTGTTGTTTTCCCTTCCACCCTCAAGAAGTTGAGAGAGCCTATCTCAATTTCTTCTCTCTGCACAAAGAAGTATTTAACAGTTCTTCTTAACAGTTCTTTTTGGTCTATTGTAAATGCAATCCAGATTTAAATTCAGTGAAGACAAGTAGCTTGAGTGACCCAAAATTGTATGTTCTGTAGAGAAAATCTCCCCCAAAAATGTGTTCTATAAATAATAAAAAATATTCCTGTATCAAAAAGAGCAATGGTAATTCCAAACTCCTAATTCATCCCTTCTCCAATATATGCACACTCAGTTCAGTTCATTTCAGTTGCTCAGTCGTGTTCGACTCCTTGCGACCCCATTAATCGCAGCATGCCAGACCTCCCTGTCCATCACCAATTCCCGGAGTTCACTCAGACTCACGTCCATCGAGTCAGTGATGCCATCCAGCAATCTCATCCTCTGTCGTCCCCTTCTCCTCCTGCCCGCAATCCTTCCCAGCATCAGAGTCTTTTCCAATGAGTCAACTCTTCACATAAGGTGGCCAAAGTACTGGAGTTTCAGCTGTAGCATCATCCCTTCCAAAGAAATC
>SJYQ01005127.1:901364-919454 GCA_006410935.1 Redunca redunca
TATTATTTTTTTCATGTTCAATGAGAAAATTCACTTAAAATGACTCATTTATTTTCATGTCTGTTAGTTGGTTAATTTTATGTGCCAACTTGGCTGGGTTATGGTACTCAGATATTTAGTCAAATACTATTTTAGATGTTTCTATGGAGATATACTTTTGGAGAGGTGAACATTTAAATCAGTGGACTTTAAGTAAAGCCCTTCATAATGTGAATTGACCTTATTCAATCAGTGAAGGTCTTAAAACAGATTGACCTCCCCTGAAGAAGAGGGAATTCTTGCAGCAGATAGCCTTTGAACTCAAACTGCAAGCCTTCCCTTGGTCTTCAGCTTACCAATCTACCCTGCATGTTTTGGATTTGCCAGCCTCCTCATCAGTGAGCCAGTTCCTTACATGAAATTGTTGTAGGAAGGGGGCACCCCCTCCAGGGCCCAAGAGCAGGCTCTTGTCTAACATGGAGAATTGTCCAAGGAGACACATGCTGACAAAGCAAGAGACTTTATTGGAAGAGGGCACCCAGGCAGAGAGCAGAAGGGTAAGGGAATCCAGGAGAACTGTTCTGCCATGTGGCTCATGGTCTCAGGTTTTCTGTTGATGGGATTAGTTTCTGGGTTGTCTTTGGCCAATCATTCTGACTCAGAGCCCTTCCTGGTGGCACACGCATCACTCAGCCAAGATGGATGCTAGCGAAAAGGATTCTGGGAGGTGGATGGACACACAGTGTCTCCTTTTGACCTTTCCCAAACTCTTTCAGTTGGTGGTGGCTTATTAGTTCCATATTCCTTACTAGGACCTTCTTGTCGTAAAACAGCTCATGTAAATGGTTACTGTGGTGCCTGGCCAGGGTGGGCAGTTTCAGTCAGTGTGCTCCCCCTAACAAAATCTCTTTTAATATATATATATATAGATAGAGGATATAGAAAGATAAAGTGAAAATGAAGTGAAGTTGCTCAGTTGTGTCTGACTCTTTGTGGCCCTGTTGACTGTAGGTACCAGGCTTCTCTGTCCATGGGATTCTCCAGGCAAGAATACTGGACTGGGTTACCATTTCCTTCTCCAGGGGATCTTCCCGACCCAGGGATCAAACCCAGGTCTCACGCATTGGTGGCAGATGCTTTAACCTCTGAGCCACAGGGAAGCCCCTATAGAAAGATAAAGACATACATATAATATCTATATTTGCATATATATATATATACAGATATATGTGTATTGTATACCCTCAACCTATTGGGTTTCTCTGGGGAACTCTGACTACAACAGACTTTGATACAGAGAGTGTTCTTGGGAAATGTAGTCTTAAGAACGAGTTTTCTAAATTGATTCTAGTTTTTCTGGAATTGTTCTTCTAACTTGATGACATTCAGAGGCACTAACAGCTCTATTTCCAGTAGTAAGAGGATACTTATAGTCCATAATGTGCGGCGACAGTAGAGGTAAGCAAGATATCACCATAATATTCACAATCAAACACTTATAAAAGGCAAAGTTCTGTGTTGTTGTGCACATGATACCTTTGAACATTTTTGTTGAAATAATGAGTATAATGAAATTGAATAGCTGCTCCTATACCACTGGAAAAAATGGGGGTGGGGAGTATGAACTCAAGAATTCAATTCCCAGTGAAGTGCTATATAAATGACCTGAAAATTTCTGTCTGCCCTGAAAGAGACCCTTATCTACTATAGCTGCAGAGCTATCTGAAAAACAAAAATCAAAAAGTCATCCCATGAGTGACTGAATTACAACACAAAGTGAATTCCCAATTTCATGGTATGTCTACTGTTAAAATGAGGCCATTGATCAGGGAAGAATGGGATCCTGGAAGCTGGTATAGGGGTGTATGGGAAGATTCTGATGAAACTGTAAACACTAAACCCCCAAATTCTGATGAATCTGTTTTGCCAGTAGAAGTAGCTGATCTATCCCATCTGAGGAAATGAACCTTGCTTCACCTGAGGAAATGAACCTTGCTTCACCTGAGGAAACAGTAATGGCCTCCCCTGAAATAATACCTGTCAAGAGATCACAGGTTCTCCTCAGAAGTCACCCTCATCACCCCTTTTTGCTTTTAGTCCTATAACTAGACTCAAGCCCCAGCAGGCTTTGAAAGGGAGGTAAAAATTATGGCCCATGAGGATAATGGTAGAAGGAACATAAAGTTGTATCAGGCTGAATTTATGAATATGGGCACCCTAAGCAGAAATTCTGGATTTAATGTTGCAGCTCAGGGTGTTAGAAAAGGCTCTAACAGTTTTGGTTGGATGTTAAAACATGAATCAAAGGTGGCCTGAGTTAAATAAATTTGAAATGCTAGGTATACTGTGAGAGGAAAGAATTCAAAGGTTTAGAGAGATTGCAATGTAAGAGTGAATTTGTCACTTAAGTCTTGCCCATGCAACTGGAAGGTTCCAGTGGACATATATGGGTTCCAGGAGACATATATGCTACCAGTACTATAAGGACTAAATTTTTGAGGGGAGCCCCAGAATATTTGCAAGAGCTCTGAGGTCACTCTTTTCTACAGGCATAAAATTGAATTGGGAATTGTTACCACTAAATGAACGGAAACCTTAATACAGTGAAAATAATCAGATACTGGGGTAGCAGGGCCAAATGGTGGCACTGACTGTCCAAGTCATGCTGGACAGAGGTATATCACAGAGGACAGCAGAGCAACGATCAGAATAGTCTGGCTCACGAAGGCCTGTGGTATTGGCTAGGTGATTACGGTGTTCCTAGAAGCGAAATAGATGTGAGGCCTACTAAGTTCTTTAGCTGCACCAGTGAAGGAATTCCAGATCAAGTGAACAAAACTCTAACTTGAATCATCTAGAGTCATGTCCCCTCAAGTCAATTTCTGACCTTGATCCAGTTTACAGACCAAGAGCCCCTTGTATGAAGGGAATATGGAGTCCCCTAGAGAAGAAGCCTGTACCCTGTCAGAAATTTATACTCTCCATCTTTCTCTCAGTATTACCCAAAGGGAGCTATGGGTTTTTAAAAGCTTTTTATTTTATACTGGAATACAGTTGGCTAGCAATGCTGTGTTAGTCTCTTGTGCACATCAAAATGACTCAGCCACATGTACACATGCATCCACTTCCCTTCAAACTTTCTTCTTACCTTGAATGCTACATAATATTGAGCAAAGTTCCCTGTCCTATGCAGTCTATTATCATGGTGACTCAGTATTGGGATAAAGATATATCAGGTCTTTCAGAGATTATCAAATACTGACTCTGAACTAATTTCAGGGGATCCAAAACAGCACTCTAGCACACTGAGAGGGGATTTGTAGAGGTCAAGCGATCAATGAAATTTTAGCTCAAGTCCATCTTAAAATACATTCAGTGAGTTCATTAATCCATAAGCACAATTCTGTAATGCTTACTTTGAATAGACACAATTAGCAATTTACAGAAACTCCACATTGGTTCTTTGACCCGCGGAGTGAAAGCTAGTATGGTGGGAAAGACCAAGTAAAACTATTAGAAACCCTCTCCCTCGGAAAATTATAAACCAAAAGCAGCATCTCACTCACGAGAGGCTACAGATTAATGCCACCATCAAGGACTTGAAGGATGCAGGGATGGTAATTCCCACAATATCCCCCATTCAACTTGTCTATTTGTATAGAAAATGTATGGATCTCAGATAACGAGAGAAGAATGGTGGTGGTGGTGGTTTAGTCTCTAAGTCACGTTTGACTCTTGTGACCCATGGACAGTAGTCTCAAACGTCTGTCCATAGGATTTCCTAGGCAAGAATACTGGAGTGGGTAGCCATTTCTTTCTCCAGGGGATCGTCTCAACCTAGAAATTGAACCTGGGTCTCCTGCATGGCAGGTGGTCTCCTGCGTTGCAGGTAGATTCTTTACTGACTGAGCCACAAGGGAAACCCAAGAACAGATTATCCTTAGTTAAATGAGATGGTGATTCCAACTCCAGTTACTGTACCAGATGTGGTTTCTTTGCCAGGGCAAATTAACATATCTCTTGGTACCTGGTATCTGGCTATCCATCTAGCTATCCATCTGGCAAATGTCTTTTTCTCCATACCTATTACAAAAGACTATCCGAAATAGCGTTCTTTCAGCTGGCAAGGCAAGCAATACACCTTTACTCTGACCTCAGGGATACATCAACCTTTTAGCAACTATGTCATAGTTTAGTTCTTAAAGATCTTGATTGCCTTTCCCTTGCAAAAGATATGACATGGATTCATTACATTAATCATGTGCTGGTTGGGCATAGTAAGGAAAAAAAAAAAAAACAAAACGGTTCCAGACTCATTGGTAATGCATTTGCATGTCAGAAGATGGGAAATGAGCCTGACAAAAATTCAGGGAGCTTCCACCTAGCGAAATATCTAGAGGTTCAGTGACTTGAGAAAGTTGATAGCCTTTTAAGATGAGAGATAAATTGTTGAATCTGGCTCCCCTCCACAAATGAAAAAGTGGCAGAGTACTCAGGCTTCTTGAGACATCTGAGCCAACATATTCCTCATTTGAGTGTGTTACTCTGGCTCATTTATCAAGTACTTGAAAAGCTGCTGGTTTTGATTTGATCTCAAACAAGAGAAAGTTGTATCACTGGTTCAAGTTACTGTACAAGCTGTTCGTCCAAGAGGCCATATGATACAGCAGATCCAATGGGCCTGAAGTGTAGTAGTAGTTACAGATGTTGTTGAAAAACTTTGCCAGTCCCTTAAAGCTGATTCACAGCAAAGGCCCCTAGGATTTTGGAGCAAAGCCCTGTCATGTTCTATAGATAACTACTCTTCCTTTGAAGGAATGAAAAAAAGCTCTTGGTTTTTTGAAACTGTGTTTTGAAACTGACAGCTATTTTCTGAAATGGATCTTGGTCTGTTACTGAGACTTATTAGAGGCTGAATGATGCAAAGCCTACTAAACCAAGTGACAGTGGTCCACCAAGTTCCCAACCTGATTGGCTTGTCATGGAATGGATGTGTGATCCACCAAACTTTAATGCTGGGTGTTCATGTTAGCACTTTGTCGTCAAATGAATAGGTATATGTGTAAACTGGCCCAACCAGAGCCTGAAGGTACAGGTAGGTTACATGAAGTGGCTCAAATGTCATGGTCTTCACTTCTGCTACATTACCTTCTCTCTCCCAGCCTGCACTAATGGCCTCATGAGGAGTTTCCTAAGATCTGCTGGTAGAAGAAGAAAACATACACGTGTTGTTTATAGATGAGTCTACATAATAATATGCAGGCACCACCCATGAGTGGGCAGCTGCAAAACTGTAGCATCTGCCTGGGACATACAGAAGGACAGTGACAAACGGGAATCTTCCTAGTGGTCAGGGCACCTGATGCATTTGACTCTTCACTCATCTTGGAAGGCGAAACATGCAATTATGTACCAATTATAGGGCTGTGGTCCATGGCTGAATGGTCAGGGGCTTGTAAGTTGCATGTTTGGAAAATTGGGGGCCAGGGGATATAGGTAAGAAGTGTATGGATAGACTTCTCTGAATGAGAAAAAATAGGAAGATATTTATGTCCTGTGTGAGTGCTTATCCAAGAGTTCCTTCAGCAGAGGGGGAATTTACTATCAAGTGGATAGAATGACTGATTCTGTGGATCCACTCAGGCTTTCCTCCAGGTATCCTCGTCATTACACAGAGAACGCGTGGTGAAGTAACCATAGTTGCAAGGACAGAGGTCATGCATGGTGCTCAGTTGCTAGGTCATGTCTGACTCTTCTGTGATGCCCTGGACTGTAGCCTGCCAGGCTACTCTGTCCACAGAATTTTCCAGGTGAGAATACTGGAGTTGGTTGCCACTTCTTCCTCCAGGGGATCTTCCCAACCCAGGAATGGATTCAGATGAAAAGAGTTTCACACATAAAAGCCAAACTGGCTGTGGACACCACTGAGTGCCCATCTGCCAGCAACAGAAAATAACATTATGCCTGTGACATGGCACCTTTCTCTAGCCTAACTGTTCAGCTATCTGGTAGTAAGTGGATTATATTGGGCCACTTTTATATCAGAAAGGACAATGTCTTGTTTTATAGTAATAGATACTGAAGATACAGAGTTAACTTTTCTGTATGCAGTGTTTGTTTGTAGTGATCAAGGGGTGACTACTGTTCATTTTATTCCCCAAGCAAAGAAAGTAAGGTGCAGAGTGAATAACTGAATTGCCCTTTGCTACCTGGATGCTCTTAGCAAATTTTAGCTTTCTTGTCAACTTTCCAGTATCTCTCATTTGTCTGTCTCTGCATATAAGAATCACACTCTTTGAACTCTATGCAACTCTTTTGAAGTTGCATATTATGTTTACTATCAACTGGGGCTAATCATCTCTCATTATCTTACTTTTTTCAGAATTTTCAAGCCATTTTTGTAAGGAGTTTATAAGGATTTTGAAAACAGAGCTTTACATCAAAAACACGTTTGTCATTTTATTAGTTAGCATTAAATTAATATGTTAGCAGAGATTATTTACATGGTTATTTTTCTTTAAATATAGTAAGGTTTCCTATTTGCTAAAGTCCTTGTATTTTTCTATTTATGGCTCTCATTGTCATTTTCAATTGTGACACTCATTATCAATAAGGTCTTACTTCGATATAGACCTGCTACCTACCAAGTTAGGTCTAGCTCCCTATCATCTTTCTATAGTTAATCTTACTGTAAATGTACTCCCCCCTCCCCTTCCATTATTGCGTTCAAGCAGTTAGTTCAGTTCAGTTCAGTTCAGTCGCTCAGTTGTGTCCGACCCTTTGCGACCCCATGAATCGCAGCACCCAGGCCTCCCTGTCCATCACCAACTCCCGGAGTTCACTCAAACTCACATCCATCAAGTTGGTGATGCCATCCAGCCATCTCATCCTCTGTCATCCCCGTCTCCTCCTGCGCCCCAATCCCTCCCAGCATCAGAGTCTTTTCCAATAATTCACTCTTCTCATGAGGTGGCCAAAGTACTGGAGTTTCAGCTTTAGCATCATTCCTTCCAAAGAAATCCCAGGGCTGATCTCCTTCAGAATGGACTGGTTGGATTTCCTTGCAGTCCAAGGGACTCTCAGGAGTCTTAGGAAGTATTTATTCCCATATATTAAATATTCAGCAATAGTTTTGAGTTTCTTGATAATTTGAACATTTACATTAGTTTTTTCAATAGAATCTCAAAGATATTACATATGTAAGGTTAAAATTCTGCAAATGATTTTACCAATTTTTCCCCTAAATTTTAATGTTTTTCTTCTGTAGTTGTATTTACTCACAACGGCAGAATCTGGTGAAATAATAGTGGTGCTTATGGAAACCATGTCTTCTTCCTGCATTTAATGGTAAGACATTTAATACCTCTCTGTTAAACCCAGAGGGGAGCTTTTGAGTTGATATATTAAGTATGATTATATAGTCATGTGCATATATGTATAAAGAAAAGAGAGTAATATCTACCTCATAGGGTGTTTTGAGAATTCAAAGAGATAATGTATGTGAAGCACTTAGAACAGTTCTTGGCTCATAGTAAACTGTTTGCAATGAAGAAACTATATGATTATATTTAGGAGGTATCCAGCTGTTTATCCTGTAAAATTGTGGCCATAAAGGATAAAGTGAGTTAATACACACAAAGTACTTGAGATGGAGCCAACCATATAGTATGAACTCAATAAATATGCATCACTAATATATGGTATTATTGAGGCATTTTACCAAGAAATGATGATGATTTCCATCAAAAGCTATTGCTGAGTTTCTGAAGACTATTTTCACTTTTGATCTATAAATCAAATGAACTAGACTGACTTATTTTCTAATATAAGCATACTGCTTTCATGGAATCAAACCTTCTTGGATTTATTATGCTGTTTTTAAGTGAACTGCCAGAGTTTGCAATGATTTTGTTTAGGATTTTTAAAATCAATATTTAAATAAGAGATAGATCTTAAGTTTCCTTTTGATGTCATCCTTGTTGAGTTTTGGCCGGAATATTTAGCTAACTTCATAAGAATTATTTGGATAGTTTTTTCTTTTTCTACAGCACAGAAGAGTGTAAATAAATCAGAGTATTTTGTTTATTTTTATTGTTTCTTAAATATTAAGTGAAAAGCTCCTGTGAAATAGTCTGTGTATTTTTATCTTTGTTATTATTTTTTTTTGGTAGAGGAGACTTTTCATAATTTCTTTTTTTTAATTTTTATTTTAACTTTAGTTTACTTTACAATACTGTATCGGTTTTGCTATACATTGACATGAATCCACCACGAGTGTACATCCATAGTTTAATTGTTTAATTGATTTCAGTTTTCTATCTCATATAATATCCTTCTTCCCTGGTAACCACTTATTTGATTTCTTTATCTATGAGTCTGTTTCTTTTTTATGTTTGCTCATTTGTTTTCTCTTTTAGATTTTACATATATGTGAACTTGGACAGTATATGTCTTTCTCTCTCTGACTTACTTCACTTGGCATAATTCTCTCTAGGTTCACCCATTCTGTGGCAAATGGCAAGATTTCATTATTTTTATGGCTACCTCTCTTGGAGGCTCTCCAGAATCACAGATAGGTCTGGACTTCTTGAGAAGCTGGGACTGTCTCAAATGATTGCTTCTGCACTCAGGGTCAGTGCATGTGAAATTTTGTATGTGTCCTTATGTATGTAGAGTCTATTTGCTACAGCCCCTGTCTTTCCCATATGCAAACTCCACTGGCATTCAGTGCCAGATATTCGGGGGCTTCCTTCTGGGGCAGGATCCCTGAGCTGCTTCAGACCCTTTGCTCCTTCGGGGGAACCTTTACAATTGTGATTATCCTCCTTTATGTGGGTCACTATCTGGTGGTGTGAGCCCAATTTAAACCACATCTTTGACCCTATTATCCATCTCTGTGGTTCCTTCTTTACTTCATTATGTTTTTTAGCTAGTTTTTAACTTAGTAACAATGGTCATATATACATTGTATATCTCTTTCATTAATCATTTTCTATATTTCCTTTTCACATAATAGGAAAAAATGTACACTTTGCTTCTACCACTATCTTCATCTCCAAATTCTAGCTGATTATAGCATGTGTGTGTGTGTGTATGTGTGTTAAAGCTTATGCCTTTAAATATTCTCAATTATTTTATATCCTTCAAGTAATATTTCTTCACCCTTGTTTAAAAGATATCTGGAAATTTCATACTTATACTACTACAATCCTTCTTACCCTCATCAGCTTGTTAGTTATGTAATTTCTATGGCACCAGCATTTTTAATATTCAAATTTTTTATTAAAGTCATAATTCTATAATTTTTTAGTTTTTGTTCTATAACCAAATGGAATCAATGCTCAGCATTAACCCTTAAATATGATTTATCTGCCCACCNACCAGCATTTTTAATATTCAAATTTTTTATTAAAGTCATAATTCTACAATTTTTTAGTTTTTGTTCTATAACCAAATGGAATCAATGCTCAGCATTAACCCTTAAATATGATTTATCTGCCCACCTTTGTTTGACTCAAAAGTTCATTGCATCATATTTCCCTTAAGTCTCCACTGGATATCTTTATTCTGTTCTTGGAAACTCTAAACAATATATGTCTATTGTTTTTATTCTTAAATCCCTTTATACATAATATAAAATTATTGGGACATTTGTGTTCATATAAGAATTAGGAATTGCTCTGCAACCCACTCCAGTACTCTTGCCTGGAAAATCCTCTGGATGTAGGAGCCTGGTAGGCTCCAGTCCATGGGGTTGGGAAGAGTCAGACACGACTGAGGGACTTCACTTTCACTTTTCACTTTCATGAACTGGAGAAGGAAATGGCACCACTCCAGCATTCTTGCATGGAGAATCCCAGGGATGGAGAAGCCTGGTGGGCTGCTGTCTATGGGGTCACACAGAGTTGGACTGAAGCGACTTAGAAGCAGCAGCTGCTCTTTTCTACCAGTGCTAGAAATGCTAGCTTAAAAGACTCTTTATTTAATTTACTGTTCAATAACTTTATTAGGATATGTTTCAGGGTTAATTATTATGTGTCAGTTTCCTCCAGTACTCAATGCACTCTTTAATATCTAAAATTGAGTTTTCTTTTATATTTGGTAAAATGTTAAATTATACCTTCACTTTTTTGTTTCTTTTGTTTTCTNTATTTGGTAAAATGTTAAATTATACCTTCACTTTTCTGTTTCTTTTGTTTTCTTCAGAAACAACTATTTTTCTTCAGAAACACCTATTTATTTTAAGAATCTGGCTTCTATAGCTATTATTACTACTTCAATTCCATATTGTATTATCACTTCATTACTTTTAAACTCTTACTCTTTGCTTATTTTTCTTAATCTTGTGCTGCATATAGAAGCCTCTGGTTTTTCTGTAATATTGTAATATTTTCTGTAATATTTTATTGTAATATCCATCCATCCCTTTATTATAAACTAATTTCAAAATTTATCTTTGTGTATCTGTTTTACCTTTTCATTTCACTTTTTAAGGTTCAGTTCAGCTCAGTTTAGTCACTCAGTTGTCTCTGACTCTTTGTGACCCCATGAATAGCAGCAACCTGGGCCTCCCTGTCCATCACCAACTCCAGGAGTTCATTCAAACTCATGTCCATCGAATCAGTGATGCCATCTAGCCATCTCATCCTCAGTCGTCCCCTTCTCCTCCTGCCCTCAATCCCTCCCAGCATCAGAGCCTTTTCCAATGAGTCAACTCTTCTCATGAGGTGGCCAAAGTACTGGAGTTTCAGCTTCAGCATCCGTTCATCAAATGAACACCCAGGACTGCTCTCCTTTAGAATGGACTGGCTGGATCTCCTTGCAGTCCAAGGGACTCTCAAGAGTCTTTTCCAATACCACAGTTCAAAAGCATCAATTCTTCGGCGCTCAGCTTTCTTCACAGTCCAACTCTCACATCCATACATGACCACTGGAAAAACCATAGCCTTGACTAGATGGACCTTAGTCGGCAAGGTAATGTCTCTGCTTTTGAGTATGCTATCTAGGTTGGTCATAACTTTCCTTCCAAGGAGTAAGTGTCTTTTAATTTCATGGCTGCAGTTACCATCTGCAGTGATTTTGGAGCCCCAAAAAGTAAAGTCTGACACTGTTTCCACTGTATCCACATCTATTTCCTATGAAGTGATGGGACCGGATGCCATGATCTTCATTTTCTGAATGTTGAACTTTAGGTCAACTTTTTCACTCTCCTCTTTCACTTTCATCAAGATGCATTTTAGAACCTCTTCACTTTCTGCCATAAGGGTGGTGTCATCTGCATATCTGAGGTTATTGATATTTCTCCCAGCAATCTTGATTCCAGCTTGTGCTTCTTCCAGCCCAACATTTCTCATGATGTACCCTGCATATAAGTTAAATAAGCAGAGTGACAATATACAGCCTTGATATACTCCTTTTCCTATTTAGAACCAGTCTGTTGTTCCATGTCCAGTTCTAACTGTGGCTTCCTGACCTGCATATAGGTTTCTCAAAAGGCAGTTCAGGTGTCTGGTATTCCCATCTCATTCAGAATTTTCCACAGTTTATTGCAATCCACACAGTCAAAGGCTTTGGCATAGTCAATAAAGCAGAAATAGATATTTTTCTGGAACTTTCTTGCTTTTTCCATGATCCAGAGGATGTTGGCAATTTGATCTCTGGTTCCTCTGCCTTTTCTAAATCCAGCTTGAACATCTGGAAGTTCATGGTTCATGTATTGCTAAAGCCTGGCTTGGAGAATTTTGAGCATTACTTTATTAGCATGTGAGAGGAGTGCAATTGTGCAGTAGTTTGAGCATTCTTTGGCATTGCCTTTCTTTGGGATTGGAATGAAAACTGACCTTTTCCAGTCCTGTGGCCACTGTTGAGTTTCCCAAATTTGCTGGCAAATTTAGTGCAGAACTTTCACAGCATTATCTTTCAGGATTTGAAATAGCTCTACTGGAATTCCATCACCTCCACTAGCTTTGTTCGTAGTGATGCTTTCTAAGGCCCACTTGACTTCACATTCCAAGATGTCTGGTTCTAGATGAGTGATCACACCATCGTGATTATCCGGGTCGTGAATGTTTTTTTAGGTGTCATGAAAGAGTAAGTATTTGAAATTGGTATTAAATGCTGAGCATGAGGCAGTTATGTGAAGATTTGGAGACAGTACCTCTGGAAATGAGGCAGAGCAGTTCCCATGTAGTAAAGTGTGACAGACTAGGGTGCTGGGTGATATCACCTGGCGGCAGGTGGCGTTAAAGGCTAAGGTAAGAGCCTGGGTTTCATTAAAGTGCACTACGTGCGTGCATGCGGACATGCTAAGTCTTTTCAGTCATGGTTGACTCTTTGCAATCTATGGACTGTAGCCCACCAGGTTCTTCTATCCATGGGCTTTTTCCCACAAGAATATTGGGTGGGTTGCCATGAGCTTCTCCAGGGCATCTTCACAACTCATGAACCCATCTCTCTCTCTCTCTCTTTTTTTTTTTTTAATTTTTATTTTAACTTTAGTTTACTTTACAATACTGTATTGGTTTTGCCAAACATTGACATGAATTCACCACGAGTGTACATGCGTTCCCAAACATGAATTCCCTCCCACCTCCCACCCCATACCATCTCTCTGGGTCCTCTCCATGCACCAGCCCCAAGCATCCTGCATCCTGCATCGGACATCGACTGGCGATTCGTTTCTTACATGTTAGTATACATGTTTCAATGCCATTCTCCCATCTCATCCCACCCTCTCCCTCTCTCTCTCCCCCAGAGTCCAAAAGTTCACGCTATAGATCTGAGTCTCTTTTGTTGTCTCGCATACAGGGTCATCATCCCCATCTTTCTAAATTCCATATATATGCGTTAGTATACTGTATTGGTGTTTTTCTTTCTGGCTTACTTCACTCTGTATAATCGGCTCCATCTCCTTAGAACTGATTCAAATGTATTCTTTTTAATGGCTGAGTAATACTCCATTGTGTATATGTACCACAGCTTTCTTATCCATTCATCTGCTGATGGACATCTAGGTTGTTTCCATGTTCTGGCTATTATAAACAGTGCTGCGACGAACATTGGGGTACATGTGTCTCTTTCTATTCTGGTTTCCTCGGTGTGTATGCCCAGCAGTGGGATTGCTGGGTCATAAGGCAATTCTATTTGCAATTTTTTAAGGAATCTCCACACTGTTCTCCATAGTGGCTGTACTAGTTTGCATTCCCACCAACAATGTAAAAGGGTTCCCTTTTCTCCACACCTTCTCCAGCATTTATTGCTTGCAGACTTCTGGATCGCAGCCATTCTGACCGGTGTGAAGTGATAAATAATCCACTTACAATGCAGGAGTGGCAGGAAATGCAGGTTCAATCCCTGGATAAGGAAGATACCTTTGCGGAGGGCATGGCAACAGACTTCAGTATCCTTCCCTGGAGAATCCCATGGACAGAGGAGCCTAATGGTATATAGTCCATAGGGTCTCAAAGATACACAACTGAAGCAATTTGGCACACACACGCATGTTCACATTTGACTGTACAGCAGAAAATAACACAGTATTGTAAAGCAGTTATAATCCAATAATTTCTTTTTGAAGTGTAGATGCTTCTGATCTTAAGTATTGTTCCACCTAGGAGATTTTAAATTGTAAATGAGGAATCAAAAAACTCCAAAGATGATGACCTAAACAAATGATCCTTCATGAAAGCCTCAGAACATTGTCAAAGGGAGAAGCTCTGTGGTTTAGTCGGGAAATCATGTACAACTCTTGTGACCCCATAGACTATATAGCCTGCCAGACTCCTCTGTCCATGGGATTTTCCAGGCAAGAATATTGGAGTAGGTTGTCATTTCCTTTTCCAAAGCCTGATGGATTGCTTCCCTGAGGAAGATTTTCACAAAGAGTGGCTGATATAATTTTCACAACAACCTATTTGAAATAGTTATAAATTGCTTCTATTTTCCACTTAGAGAAACACATATTCAGGGTTTAAAGAGTTTGCCTGAGTTTACACAGCTAAGAAATGGCAGAGCCCAACCAAACAGGACACTTATCACCTAGGCTGGGCTCTCCCACTAAGGATGCCACCAGCAAGGCTGGAGGTAGAGAAAACTGGGGGGAGGAAGTACCATTCTGACTTTGGCAAATCACTCCCCTATTAGTAGTTCTCTCTGACAACTATGCAAGAAGCATCTTGAGTTGGACCATTTATCTCTATCAGAGAGCAGGCTCCCTTTCCCATAGCTGTGCAGCCTCAGCAGTCAGAATTGATGACAGCTGCTGGACACCTGAGTTGTTTTATTTTTGCTAGGAGATAACAGAGTGAATGCCTTGTAGCAGCTTCAGAACCCTGATGATTTCAAAGCTCAGAGTCGAGATTGTGCAGGGTAATTTCCAGATAATTCAAGGAGAAGGGAAAGCTGGACAAACTCCTGTTTCACTCTGAAGTTGTGCTATGAGAAATGTGTTTAGAAATCTGAGGAGAAAAATTGTCTCACGGAGAGTGCTTCAAAGAATTTTTATCTTCTTTTCCCTTCACTCTTTGAGGATTGAACTCCAACCCAGCTCATTTTTAAAACTGGAATTTCTATTTCATATGAAGCTAGACTTAAGTCAAGATACAATTTGATGATTCCTTCCAAGCCACCAAGTGTCTTAGACACAGGCCAGGGAATCTATTGCAGGCCACTCCTGTGCTATGAGTCTCATTCTTCCTTTTTGCCTCTTTGTTAAATTGATGGCAGAAATACAGGGGTTTTAGACCATTGAAATGTGCTGTTTCCTTTATTTCAAAATGCTGAAGCTATTGGCCCTTCTGCAAGGGAGAAAAAGACCATGCAGTGGATGCCTCAGTTTAGGCTGAAAACTTACTGTAAAGACATTTAATTCAACATGAACTTGGTGTCTCTCACAGGTCAAACCATCTGCTAGGACTTGAAAGGCAGAGATACTGGGATCCTGGTCCTGCCCTGGAGCATCTTAGCTTCTTGTTGAGAGCTGGAGTACACATGTGGAACTATGTCCAGTGTGCACTGGGCAAGGCTCCGCATACTTCCTTGAAATTTGAAATCTGCCTGTTTCTTCATCATTCTCCCACCTCCTTAGGAAGGAGCCATAGCTGAAGACCGTGGCTACACGTCAGAGGGGAGACTTGGATGTACAGAGATTTACGTAACATTATTAAGGGGTTCTTTGTAGGCCCAGGCTTGAGACTGACCTGGACTTAAGTATTAATTCTTTTATTTCATCTCCCTGTCTCTTTGTATGTTGTTCCTGTCTGACTCCTCAGGTAGGTGGGAAGAGGCAGGAGGGAAGAATCCAATCATTGTGATATGTTCGCCATGGTGACGGCTGGGACTCTTGGATATGTGGTGGTCTGGAGGTGGCTTCACTCTCACCAGGTCCTCCCATGACTTTCTCAGTGATCCCACACAGGAAAACTTCCACTGTGAGTCTTCTGATGTGGGTGATGTCATTTTCCAGAGGTTCACACAATGATTCTGCAGTTCACCCACTCAGTGCATTCTGAGGTAGCTCCATTCCACTCTTCCTCAACCCCAAGGGGGCCCTGTCAGGAAACGTCCCTTTAGAGGTGCATCCAGCTGGATCTTTCCCACATAACTCAAATCAAGTTCATCCTTTTCACTGCAGTTTATGGAAGTGGATGCTGGTCCCAATCCAGCTCCTTAGCTCTTTCCTACACCATCTTTGGTCAATAGCTACAGTCTATAGATTACTCAAGTTTTAGCTCATTGGAGAAGAAAATCAGGTCTTGGGTAAAAGGAGTCTAGTCATTATAAACATGAGCAAGTTCACACAATCAGACAACAATAGTAACAACAATGCTAGATTTCAATTTTTATTGTAAGGACCAAGGAGAGTGCATATTCATCATTCTTGTCCCTGAATTACAGATCTCCAGAAATGGAACAAAATCATATTCAAAGGTACAAAATGGTAACTTTTTTTCCTGGAATGGAGGAAGAACCAGATCTAATAATGCAAGAATAACACTGTGTTCCAAGGGTGCTAGCATAGATATCTCCCTTTTCTGCAAATGTTGGGCTGTATCACTAAAAGCAAGCTTGCTACTGAAAATTACCATAAAAAACTGGATAAAAGAATTAAAAAAAAACCATTTTAAAAACCTAAAAATATAGTGAGGCAGTGCTAGAACAAATTTTGTTTGAGAGCATTAACCAAGGGCATGTGCAGTGGTACCTTGTGGTATAAAAGGGAGGGTTTATATTTTATTTTTTGACATAGGTAATGATTAGACATGATCACACACTAATGTAGGTTTTTGTATCATTGCCACCGACCTGGAAGCACTGTTATGATCATTTCCCTAAGGATCCAGTTTTCAAATGTCTGAATGATGTCTTGAACACTGAACTGGTTCCCCAGGACACCATATCTGAGACCTCTAAAATTCTACTGGGTCTCTGATAAGTCAAGGGAAGAACCTCAGATAATATCAGATTAAATTATTTTGGTTCCTAATAATGCCATTTTTCTCATCTCATGGCTACTGAGAGTCTGCAGCAGCAGGAGACTGCAGATGAGTCAAAGGAAGAAGCACAAACACTATTTACTCTGAAAAAAACAAGAATGGTGCTGTATCTGCATAAAGATTATTATTATTTTCTCTTCACATGTCAACTAGCTTATCACTATGACTATAAAATCCTTTCTCTTTTCATTATGGCACACTGCCTTCTCATTTGGAGAGAAGACTTAGGCCAGAGACCTGGTAATGCTCCTAGAATGTAGCATGAGCCTAATTAATGACCATTATTTTCTCACCTTAAACATATATAATGCATTTCATCTTTTGGGAAGAGACAAAGGCTTATCTTACATGCAAATATTGATGGACTTAAAATACTTTTCCCAAATGTATACTAAACTTCTATCTCTTCACTAAGACTAAATCTCTTTAAAGAAGATAAAAAGCATGGGGATATTCTGTAGAAAAGAATGAGATTGGAGGTAAAGGGAAAAAATGCCAAGTAAATCTGTGGATACTTTGCCTCCCACAAGAATGCTAAGATATAGCTTTTCCTATGATTATATTTAGTGTACATTGTATCATTAATTGTGTGGCAATTCACTGAATTTATTCAATCTTTTCATTATGTGGTTGGGTGGGTAAAATAAAAGAAACAACAAAGTATGGTTATTTATTCAGAGAACTTAAGGAATAAACAAACAGACAATTAAAAAAAAATAAAATTAAACTAAGTTTGAGTAGATGAGCACAAGGGAAGAGTTCTAACAAATTCCCAGATCACAGAGACTATAAAATTTTCCAGAGTTACATAGTAAGGGAGACCTGAAGGATGAGTAGGAGTGATCTGCAAGCAAAGCAGGAAAAATTCATCCAGACAGAGGACTGACATGTGCAAAACCGAACAATAAGAGTATAGTGTAGTCTTCCAGGATTTCTTGATGGAAATGTACAAAGACAAGTAAACTTCTTGTTTCCTCAAAAGGTAGCAACATACGCACACCATTCTCACCCTTCCCTTGTTAAATTAACAATATATCCTGGACATCTGCCTGTACGGTTCATTAATTTCCAACTTCTTAGGAGCCCACTGTGTGGATACAGCTGAATCTAAGTACCTAACTACCCTGATTGATCATTTGCATGATTTCTGATTTTTGCTATTGCAAACATGTTGCTCTGAATAAAATAACAATGCTTTCCCAGTTCCTCACTATTTTTACATGCTTTTTCAAGACCATACATAAAATTGTTCCTTTGCATTTAGCCAAACTATAATTTTCTGTCTTGAGATACCTTGTATGTTATCTTGTATGTAAAATTTTCATAAATATTTGGGTCTTTTTGTGAACTTTCTATCTTGTTTCCTTACTTTGGTTTTCTATTCATTTGCCAGCACTACATTTTAAAATTGTTGAGTATTTCTAGTATATTAATATCTTTTAAATTGTATGTCCTTCTTTCCTTTTTACTTCCAGTGGTATTAAAGCCATACTTACTTGTTCATATATTATATAAGATTTAGAATTATCTTACTCTGGAAATAAGTCTTGGTGTTTTCACTGACAATGTTAGTTTATAAATTATTTAGATTGATATCTTTATGAGATTGAGGCACTCT
>SJYQ01005127.1:923296-933707 GCA_006410935.1 Redunca redunca
TCTTCAGTTTAATTTCTGTTATTTTTCACCTTTTCCCCTAAATTTCAATAAAATGCTTAATTATTCATTTTATTATTTCTTATCTATTTATATGAGTGTTTAAAACAATATTTCCTCTGATCATTTTTTTGTTACACTTTGGTTATGAAAGGTAGTGTTCTCATTATCACTTTTTTACCTAGAAAATTTGCAATTTGGATTTATCTGCTTTTTGACTTAAGATTTGTTTGTGAGAGACTTAAGGTATTCATGAATATCAAACATTTTGTTTATAAACATAATGTAAATTTATTGTTTTAAACACATGAAAAAATCTACTGTCTGCACAGGGGACAATGGGTTAGCGGGAAATAGGCTCTAAAGATCTCTTTATATTTGAAGTTTCTTATGTTCCAAGACAAATTTTGGATTGCCTGAAACTGAGTGATTACCTGTTCTAAACCAAGAAGATGATGGTGATATGGAAACCAGCAAATAAATGTGAGGCATAAAAAGGGACTGTTATAAAAATTTTCATCCAGATTCATTATAAGTGGCACCTGAGGCTGAGAAAAGACTCAAGGCTGTTGATATATGATGAGGCATAGGCAATGGCCTGGGCAGAGGTTACTCACTGAGGCAGGAGCTGGTAGATGAAGCACAGATTTGCAGGGAAAGATAAGGAGAGGCCTGAGCTCTTAGATTTAGGTGCCTCAAAAATATATAGAAAGCAATGTTCTTGAGGCAATTGGGTCTATAAAAGAAACGAGGGTGGAGACAAATTTTAGAAGCATTTTTATTGAGTTGGTAACCTGATATATGGAAATAACCGAGGAAGGATATTTAAAATGAGAAGACAGTACTGAGAAGGAAATCCTGAGACATCCAAGGATTTGGGGAATGAGCAGATCATGTATAGAATGTGATAGAGGCAGAGAAGAAGAAGCCAGGCTCTCTTGCCACTTAATGGTGAGAGCCTTGAAGCAGGCACAGAATCTGCACTGTGGGAAGTAGATGAAAAAGTGTTCATTAAAAGAGCAGATGAGTGAGTGTATGAGCAAAGCAATTTTCCAAAACTTAGACATTTCCATCGTATGCGTATGCTGTATTTTACTTGTCCATTCATCTGTCAGTTGACTTTTGCATTGCTTCCACATCTTGGCTATTGTGAATAATGCTCTTATGAACATAAGTATATAAATATTTCTTAATTTTTTTTCCAAAACCAAGACCAGTTGTAAACACTATTATGCTCATTTAATCAACGAGGAAATTGAAATAAGTGGTGCTTAAGCTGATACCTCCAGGGAAGGACAAACTGCTATAGAACTCGTGGTTCAGTTGTAGCTGGAGTCCTTACCTAGCAGTAAAATACAGTGTCTCTCAACCACTCTTGCTGTGCTCTAACATCCAGCCAGTGCAATCATTTTGACAGCTAGTTATTTAACAAGTTATCAGCAAGTAATAGCCCTTTAGTTCAGTCAAAATAGTCAAATGAGTTGTACATGTAGACACAGCCTTTCTTTACAAGATTGATGACAGGGATGAGTTAGAAAATAGAACAATAGCACCCTGTATATGAAAGATGTGGCATCTGTCTAAAGTGAAAAAATATTGTTTATTGAGTGGGAATTGTCACTGAAGCTTGGAATAGCTTTAAAAGAAAACCAAACTATGCTAATTTTATTCCAGAGATTGAAACATACGATTTTGGAAGCTTTTATGGAAAAAAAAAAAGGGAAAAAAATGAATAGGGAAGTTAAGATCTTTAAAAAGAGATGTGTGAGTCAGCTCATATACAAACACCATAGCCTTGACCTTGATTTAGACTTCACTACTGTTTTATATCATGTAGGAAAATAGCTTCAATGGCACTTCAAAAAATAATCCAAATTTTTTTTCAAATAAGGTAGCAAAAAGCCATCTGGGCAAAATTGTACAACATTGCATTCTTAATGAAAACCAAAATACATGTTTTAAAAATGTTTTATATCCATGACCCTATGTTCTTACTTAGAAATGCAATATCCTTCTCTCTGTCAAATAAAGGAACGAGCAAACACCCTACGCATTAGACAAAGCTGCTTGATAAATTCCTGCCTGAGGGACTATTGCTCCTTTGAAATACGGGTTGAGCCTCATACTCTTGATCATTTATGTGACATTTTACCATTTTGCTTAATGCAGTGTATAATATTGTACTGTGATTTTTCCCCCTAAGTTTTAGCTATCATGTTTGCTGTTGTTTTGCACCAACCCTTGATTACCTCAGAAGTCTGTTCTCTGTATGAACACAGACTGCTCTTGCACATTCAGTTGTTTGTTGGATGAATAACTTGCTTTCTTCCTTTCCTCCTTCTCACTTCCTTCCTGACCTCCTTTTGACCAGATTTTTCACTCAGCCCTTTGTGTCAGTTACTTCTGAGGGGATTGGCTATTCCAGATCTCAGTCACCCCACCCTGAGTTTTCCAGTTAAGTCTGCTACTCTCTTCTTTGGGCTTCCCAGGTGGGACTAGTGATAAATAAGCCATCTGCCAATGCAGGAGACCCAAGAGATGTAGGTTCAATCCCTGGGTCAAGAAGATCCCTTGTAGGAGGAAATGGCAACCTACTCCAGTATTCTGCCTAAAGGATCCCATGGACAGAGGAGCCTGGTGGGTTACAGTCCATAGGGTTGCAAAAAGTCAGACATGACTGAAATGACTGAGCACCCTCTTCTTCTGTGCTCCTCAGAATTGTTATCAATTAAGCAAAATGCAGAACCAGTCCATGTTGGGCTGCTTAGTTTATTGATGTGGTAAATTCAATCTCAAAGTACAGTTCCAGTTTTAATTGCTAATATTAAGTGATTTTTGAGTTCCTAATGAAATACCTAATTAGAGCAAATGTTTTTCCCCTCTAACAAGTAATTATAGCATTCCAAACACATTTACTCTAATTAAACAAAACAGTTTGACTAATTACAATGGCAAGGCAGGACACAGTGTATGTTTTCTTGAAGGTTCTTCCCTCAGAAATTTTCTTTTAGGAAAAGAAATATTCTTGCAGACATTGTCCAGGTACCAGTCACACGATGGATGTGGTCTATCTGGAGGTTCAGTGCATGCTCTGTATGATAGAGGTGTCTCTGTGGGATTCTTCTCAACTTCCTTTTTCCCTGTTGAAAGGGGAAAAATAACTCCAGAGCACATGGGGTAATTTCCTGAGTCAATTGTTGGAATCTATAGACATCTTCAGGTTAAATTTTAATTTATATACATTTTATATTAGACACTATTAACAAATCATTTTTAATTTTAATAAAAAAGTAACAGTCTTCCCTAACTTTTTGGCACTCCAAGAGATAACCCACGCTCTCCTGGGTCTTCCTGAGCCCCTGGCACAGCAGTGTGGACCCATATGCTTGTGACTGGGGGCCAGCATCTATGCTGTCTGAATGCAATGTCATTAAGATCTTTTTTGTATACTTCTGTGTTTTCTTGCCACCTCTTCTTAATATCTTCTGCTTCTTTTAGGTCCATAACATTTCTGTCCTTTATTGTGCCCATCTTTGCATGAAATGTTCCCTTGCTATCTCTAATTTTCTTGAAGAGATCTCTAGTCTTTCCCATTCTATTATTTTCCTTTATTTCTTTGCATTGATCACTGAGGAAGGCTTTCTTATCTCTCCTTGCTCTTCTTTGGAACTCTGCATTCAGATGGGTACATCTTTCTTTTTCTCCTTTGCCTGTAGCTTCTCTTTTCTCAGCTATTTGTAAGTCCTCCTCACACAACCATTTTGCCTTTTTGCATTTCTTTTTTGGAGATGGTCTTAATTACTGCCTCCTGTACAATATAATGAACCTCTGTCCATAGTTCTTCAGGCACTCTGTCTATCAGATCTAATTCCTTGAATCTGTTTCTCACTTCCACTGTATAATCATAAGGGATTTGATTTAGGTCATACCTGAATGGTCTAGCGGTTTTCCCTACTTTCTTCAATTTAAGTCTGAATTCTGCAATAAGGACCACAATCAGCTCCCAGTCTTGCTTTTTGAACTGTGGTATCACAGAAGACTCTTAAAGAGTCTTTGGACCCAGGGAGATCAAACCAGTCAATCCTAAAGGAAATCCATCCTAAATATTCATTGGAAAGACTGATGCTGAAGCTAAAGCTCCAATGCTTTGGCCACCTGATGCAAAGAAGTGATTCATTAGAAAAGACCCTGATGCTGGGAAAGATTGAAGGCAGAAGGAAAAGGGGACAACAGAGGATGAGATGGTTGGATGGCATCACCGATTTGATGGGCATGAGTTTGAGCAAGCTCCGGGAGTTGGTGATAGACAGGGAAGCCTGGCGTGCTGCAGTCCATGGTGTTGCAAAAAGTCTGACATGACTGCGTGACTGAACTGAACTGAACTGGTTGCAAGGTCCTATACTTAATGGTATAGGTCTCATTTGAATCAGCATTGAAGATGGCTCAACTTCAGTCTCCTCTTGGAGCTCTTATATATTGAACTGCTACTGAAATTTGAAATTCTATCCTAAAATGTTACTGCTGGTCTATCTATGCCTTATCCAGCAGAATTACTGAGGAAATAAATAATTAGATATTTCCTATTTATCTCTGAACCAAGCTGTCCTGGTATCCCTACTAGAGAGTTCCTGGAAGGAAATTCACACATAACCCTTCAAGGATGTCAATCACAGGTACAGGCATCATGTGAGTCACAAATAATGATGGAAGTGGATATATGTTTTTTTTTTTTTTTCCTTCTTTTTTGTTTGTTTGTTTCTTTGCTTTTTGGCTTCACTAAGTCTTCATCACAGTGCATGGACCCCTCACTGTGGTGCATGGGCTTCTCTAACTGTGGCACAGGGTGTTGCCCCACAGCATGTGGATCTCAATTTCCCCACCAGGAATCGAACCCGTGTCTCCTGCATTGGAAAGCAGATTCTTAACCACTGGACCACTAAGGAAGTCCTTAGATATATTGTCAATACTCATGTTATATAAAAATTTATTCTGGAGATATATGACTGCAAGAAGATAAGCATGAAATGCAGTCATGGGGGAATGCTCCTGGGAAAAAATGGATGTCACCCAATCTAGGAGGATAGGCTTATAATTTGGCAAGAGAGAGAGTGAAATATACCTAAAAGGAGATTTGGAAGAATTAACAAATTAACACAAGAAGGCAAAGAGAGGAACTGACTATGGCATATGAGACCAACAAACAGGGAGAATGAAGTTCTGCACATGGACAGAGAGGCCAAGAGAGAGCCCAGGTCTCAGTTTTGGAGACTGTGCATGGCATGCCTGTGTTCTACTCTGTTGTTTAACCAGCACCCACTGGTGTAGTCAATGAGTATTTAATCTCTTTTCTCAGATGCCAAGTGTGAATATGACATGCCCATAAACTGATGTTGTGGGAAGTAAGTGATCTGTCCCATGAGACAGAAGCAGATACATGCTGTGGGGGTTCAAAGACCACAGGATGGCCTTGCCAATTTTTTCTCCTGCTCAGTTCTGTTTTGTGACTCTGCTCAGAGCATATTCATACAGATTGTCATTCCCTCCCTTTTTTCTAATACCTTCATCACCTTCTCAGACTGGTAGAAGTTTATTCTAATGAAACAGAAAAAATGCTTGACACTGTTCTAAGGACTTTGCAGGTATTAACTAATTCAATTTGCCCAGCTAGTGTCTTATGGAGTCAGTATCTGACCTACAGAGTCTGATCTTATAGCCTGTATACTTAAAATATACACCATCATGTCTCTTTGATGCTTTGTTATCATAAATTATCCCCAGTTTGGGGCTTCTCTGGTAACTCAGCAGGTAAAGGATCTGTCTGCAATGCAGGAGACTGCAGTTTGACTCCTGGTTTGGGAAAATCCTTTGGAGAAGGGATAGGCTACCCACTTTGGTATTCTTGGGCTTCCCTGGTGGCTCATACAGTAAAGAATTCACATGCAATGCAGGAGACCTGAGTTTGATCCCTGGGTTAGGAAGGTTCCCTGGAGGAGGGTATGGCTACTCACTCCAATATTCTTGCCTGGAGAATCCCCATGAACAGAGGTGCCTGATGGGCTACAGCTCATGGGGTTGCAAAAAGAGTAGGACACGACTGAGCATCTAAGCACAGCACAGCACACATCCCCAGTCTATCCATATAGCAGGTTCTGCATCTCCTCCGAATTCACTGAGTATTCTGCGTTCATCAAATTCTTATTCATCATCATTTTATATTGGGCGTTCTTGACTCGTGAGTCATGGGTGTTTTATATTTAGAGTGAATCACTAAATATTTTTAAAAGAATGAGTGATCCTGTATCCAACAGAGAAAGCTCCTAAATAGTCCTAGATTCCTGTTTTATTTATTTTTCATTTTCTTGGTTTTGGAAATGACAGGAATACGTCTTTGTCTAGTCTTGTTTTGATAACAAAACTGCAGAATGCCTATTGAATGTTTTGTGATTCACTTATCTTAGTATATCTTTCTTCATATAGACATGGATTAGGCAAATCTTTGAAGTTTTTCATTTGTCCCCTTCTTATTTCTCTTTTATGGTCCTCTCCTATGTCCTGGAATTTGCTATCTATACCTTGCAATGAGCTTCATCCTAGAATCTGATCCATATCTCTGTTTATTAAAAGGTCCTGTGCTTACTTCCATTTGAAAATCCAACTTTTGAGGTTTTCTTAGTACTTTAGCAGAATAGATGTATTTATACTAAAGTATTAATGAATGTCCACTGATGCTTCCTGTTATATTTGCTTTGAAACTGCTGTCTTAAAGAGACATCTGTTAACATATTTGAACTTTTGAAAAGAATATATTTTTGCTGCAGTCTAATGTTTCTCCTCCATGCTCCAAATACCTTGTAAAATTCAAAGGGAATCAGGTAACTGAATCTTCCTTTTAATCAATGCAAAGATTATTCACTTAAAGCACTCATGAATACTTTTCATAGATTCTAACTCAGAGGAACCTGCATAATGCTCATTAAAACTTTAGCTTCTGTTTAGGTGGCCTGTTAGCCATAATGGCTTATGATGGTTTTGTCCTCCAAGCTCTAAAGTTAGACCATTAATCTAATGTAATCAAGTTTTGAAGGATAGGCTTATAAAAAGTAAACCAAAGAGAATTATTCTCCTACAGATTCCCTTTGCTTCCTGATATGATACCATTTGCTTAGCAGAGTTCAGTTCCCTGCATGATGGAATAAATTAGAATGTTAATAGACAAATGTTAAAGCAAATAAAAGATATGGATTGTAAGGTTTAGATTTCAAGTAGAGAATCCAGATAAGTTCTAACCACTGCCTGCATTAAAATCAGGAACAGAAAAATAACATTTACTTTAAAGCTTTTTTTTTCCCCCTGAGGGCAAAATTTCAACTCATCCAAACTCTGACATCCTGAAACCTGTTAAACCATCTTAGGAGAACTAAATACTAGAATCATCTTAGGCAAGACGCATTCCACTCTCTGTGCATCAGTTTTCCACACCATGAAGTTATGATCCTGATCTGTGAATCTCTAAGATACTTTGCAAGTCTGCACATTGTTAATTACAAGTGAGATTTTTTTCAGTTAGCATGAAGTCAAATGCTACATTTTTATTTGCTTTCTGATTTCCCATTTTTTTCATTTAATAAGAAAGAGTTCATGAATCTTTTCCTATCTGTTTGATAGTGGGATATTATGAGCACCTGGAGTTAATTTTGAATTTAGACTGTATTTACCTTTCTCTGTTACTCCACTAGGGACATGAACATGTAAAAATTCTTGCCTTCTTCCATCTATGCCCTGCTGACTCATTAGGAAAAAATCAGAAGTGAAAGGCTCCTTCTCCTCTGTTAATAGTAACAGAGGAATTGAACATACATAGAAGAAATTGAAATCCTTCAAAGGATTTTTGAATGTAGTATTTGTATTTATTTTCCCAGATGGCACTTGTGGTAAAGAACCCACCTGCTAATGCAGGAAACATAAGAAGCACAGGTTTGATCCCTGAGTCATGAAGATCCCCTGGAGGAAAGCACGTCAATCCACTCCAGGATTCTCGCCTGGAGAATCCCATGAGCAGAGGAGCCTTACAGGCTACTGGCCATAGGGTTGCAAAGAGTTAGACATGACTGAGGTGACTTAGCACAATTAGCACACACACACATTATGATGTAGTGAGCATCAATGCCCATTTTGCAAATGAGGAAATATGTTACAGAATAGGAAACTGAACTACTCTACAAAACCCACAGGTGTTGTTATGGGTACAAGAGTCATAGTTCTATGCTTCCTCTCATAATCACTTACCCTGCCAGTGCACATAAACACAGTAACACATACACCTCACAAACATACAGAATGAAGAGTCAAGCAATAAAATTTCTCTATTTATGTAAGTCATCATCTCTGTCTAGAATAATTATAAGATTTACAACATTATGTAAAGCAGGAAGATAGCAAAAGCTCAACAAAGGCAATTGTTTTTTATTAATTTTGCCTGCTTTCTCATCTATAAATTCTGATAGGTCCTATTGAAACAGAGGACAAACTTGTTTCCATATAAGATCTATTCCTTGATTCTATATTTTGTACTTTGTTGCCTGTGCTTAGTCATGCTGACTCTACAGTTTTGTAAAAGAATATTGCCTATAGCCTAAAATATACAGGCAACCCATTCTTAAGGCTCTGACTTAAAGGAATAACAGCTTTCCATTAAAAAGTTGTGGAACAGTGAATGACATTTTTCCATGTGATTTGTTGAAGATTTAAGGAACATCTTAACCAAACTTTTAATGACAGCTGCAAGGAAAAACAAATGAATACAACATTAAGAAGTTTGCAACAACCAATCATACCCCTCCACTTGTAATAAAAACAAAGTCTGAATTCTAAATCTAGGCAGATGGTACTTTTAGACAATAGTTCATCATTTCCTTGGTCCTCTGGCTTTCCAAATAAAGTCATTATTCCTTGTTCCAACTTGTCTTTCAGTTTATTGGCCTGTCATGTGGTGAGTAGTACAAGCTTCGATTTAGTATCACTACCTCAATGTGGTTGGAAGAACTCTAAATATAAGAGTGATTAATGCTTGATGCTCAATTCATTCTCTGGGAATGTCGATGTATTCTTCTTTCACATAGTTTCAGGGTTTCAGATCTGGATAATTCCTCTATCAAATAAACAAGTTCTTGATATTCCATTAGTCATTTTGCTTAGACTCAATTGTACTATAATGATAATAATGATAAAAAATTTCAGTGGCTTAAAATAGCAAAGGCTGACTTATTGCCCTCATGTACATACTGAGATAGTATTCCATATCGCTTACATCCTAGAGTCAGACTGAAGAAAAAGTCACCATCTGGGATATACTGGTCTCAGGGAACAAGGGAAAAAGAGAGATGAGGGAAATATGAGACTCTTTACATTTCTGCTCAAGAACTGGAAATATTACTTCTGCTCAATTTTATTGGCAAAGCATGTCATTTAAATTAGCCTCATGTCAAGGGGTTGGGGAAGTATAATCATCATACAAGCAGAGATGGTCAATATTTAAAAATAGTAATCTATCTACATGTACCTCAGTGTTCATTGCAGCACTATTTACTATAGCCAGGACATGGAAGCAACCTAAATGTTCATCAGTAGAGAAATGAATAAAGAAAATGTGGTGCATATATAAAATGGCATATTACTCAACCATAAAAAGAATGAAATGCCATTTGCAGCAACATGGATGGACCTCAGTTCAGTTCAGTTCAGTCGCTCAGTCGTGTCCGACTCTTTGCGACCCCATGAATCACAGCACGCCAGGCCTCCCTGTCCATCACCATCTCCCGGAGTTCACTCAGACTCACATCCATTGTGTCTTTGATGCTATCCAGCCATCTCATCCTGGGTCGTCCCCTTCTCCTCCTGCCCCCAATCCCTCCCAGCCTCAGAGTCTTTTCCATTGAGTCAACTCTTTGCATGAGGTGGCCAAAGCACTGGAGTTTCAGCTTTAGCATCAGTCCTTCCAAAGAAATCCCAGGGTTGATCTCCTTCAGAATGGACTGGTTGGATCTCCTTGCAGTCCAAGGGACTCTCAAGAGTCTTCTCGAACACCACAGTTCAAACACATCAATTCTTCGGCGCTCAGCCTTCTTCACAGTCCAACTCTCACATCCATACATGACCACTGGAAAAACCATAGCCTTGACTAGATGGACCTTAGTCGGCAAGGTAATGTCTCTGCTTTTGAATATGCTATCTAGATTGGTCATAACTTTTCTTCCAAGGAGTAAGCGTCTTTTAATTTCACGGTTGCAGTCACCATCTGCAGTGATTTTGGAGCCCCCCAAAAATAAAGTCTGACACTGTTTCTACCATTTCCCCATCTATTTCCCATGCAGTGATGGGACCGGATGCCATGATCTTTGTTTTCTGAATGTTGAGC
>SJYQ01005127.1:936840-946916 GCA_006410935.1 Redunca redunca
TCCTGGCAAGAGTACTGGAGTGGGGTGCTATTGCCTTCTCTGATATAAACACTACTGAATATAAAATAGATAACTAATAACAATCTGCTGCATTGCACAGGGAACACTATTCAATACTTTGTAATGGTCTAGCTATATGGGACAGAGAAGGCATGGCGTCACTGAGGGTCAGACACGACTGAGCAACCTCACTTTCACTTTTCACTTTCATGTATTGGAGAAGGAAATGGCAACCCACTCCAGTGTTCTTACCTGGAGAATCCCAGGGATGGGGAGCCTGGTAGGCTGCTGTCTACAGGGTCGCACAGAGTCAGACACGACTGAAGAGACTTAGCAGCAGCAGCAGCAGCTATATGGGAAGACTTAAAAAGAGTGTATACATGTATATATATAACTGACTCACTTTGCTCTATGCTTGAAACTACACACTACTGTAAATCATATGCTATAATAAAAATTTAAAACAAACAAAAAATAAAAGTAGAAATGAGGAGTAAGAAAAGAAACATTGAATCATTTGCAGATAGAACAGGAAAGTATTTTAAGTAATCACAATACAATTTATCAGATCTAACCAAAATAAACGAAATTTCCAAGCTAAAAATAGTAATCTATCACAAAGCAGCATGCTTCTAAGCTATTTAAAATTTTTCCCATCTATGTGGGTGTCTGCAAAACTGGGTTCATCAGTTGCTCATTTTTTATTTATATATTACTCCTCAGGTGCCCATAGAGGTTGTTCAAGATACCATACTATGGCTTGTGAGTGGCAGAGAAAGAAAATGTCATCTACATGTAGCAAGAAAATTTCTGATAGAAAAAGAAAAAAATATTTACTCTATTAAGGGGACATGTGTGTGTGTGTGTGTGTGTGTGTTTGCATGTCTTTGAAAGCTGGACATGTTGTCAAACACACACACACACGAACACCCAAACACTTCTACAAGCAGTGGGCATTCATGTTTAGCCTTTTGAAGACTGCAAGGGGTAGAGGTAAAACAGCATGAACAAAGTCACATAGACCTCAAATGTATTCTGTGTTCAGGGAATGTAAACTTAGTAACAGCAGAGGGCATGTCTTACACTGCTCAGTTCTCTATGTATACTCAGCACTGTTTCTTGAAAAGGACAAGTGATCTAATATGTGGATGCACAGAGTGAGGATGGAAGTAGTGAGTGTTTGGTAACAAACATAAGACATCTGTAGGAAAACTGCTCCCAAATCATGACAACAACAACTGCTCCAAGTCTCAGAGGATCAGAGGCCATGTTCTAGCATGAAGATAAAGTGTCTGTGGGGTAGAGGGTTAGGGGAGAAATCTGAGGATACTCTTCTTCTCCCTCTGTAATATCAACTAGGAGGTCAGAGAGAGCTTTATGTTGAGATGGTGCTGACTGGGATCCAGTTCCTGCCAACCAGAGGGCTGGGAGCTTCTGATCCAGAAATTAAAAAGGCAGTATATGCCAATTAAGCTTATGTGTTGGCAAAGCCAATGGTTATTGAAAACTTAAAACTTCACTGGGAATTGTCAGCTTCTACAATCAGGCTCTGCATTTATGTTGTGTTTAATGTCCTTATTAATGTGTTGTCCTCATTAATTTTGGGGTTTCCCTTGTAGCTCAGTTGATAAAGAATCTGCCTGCAGTGCAGGAGACCTGAGTTTGATCCCTGGGTCTAGAAGATCCTCTGGAGAAGGAAATGGCAACCCACTCCAGTATCCTTTTCTGGAAAATCTCATGGGCAGAGAAGACTGGTGGGCTGCAGTCCATGGAGTTTTGCAGAGTCGGCCATGATTGAGCGACTAACACACATCTCATTAATTTAGTTTTTCCCCATGATTTTGTACTACAAGGTTGTAAGAAATGAGATACCGTGGACACAACTGTTTGGTAGAAGAAACTCAGTATCCCTACTGTAATATGACTGCAAGCAGACTACTAGGTTTGAAGATTCTTGAGGAAAGGGACATCTATGTATTGCCAGAAATGAGCTAAGTGTCATGCATATATTAGCTACTTGGCAAAAGCTTTATAAATAGATATATGAGTGAATGACAGTGGTCCTTATTGACAGTTTTCCCTTGCAATTTTTCATTCTATCACTTGAGTCTGCAGGATGCATATTCACTGTAATGAGCCCACAATCTTTGGCACAGTAAAGTTAAAATGGATAAATAGAAATTAAGGAGCTTTCTAGAGTATGATAAAATAAGTTTCTTGCTTTGTATGCTCAATTCTATTCTATTTCACTAAATTCAACAAGTATGTATTGAATCTTCTCTATGTGTCAGAAACTGAGGTTCTGTGGTTTCAGTGATGATGAAAGCTTGATCCACACTTTCAAAGATCTCCCTGTCAAGTGAAGAAATAGATCACCTTACCTTTTTTTAATGTGCAAATGGCACTTTAATAATTGCACCTTTACAGAGTCAACAAAGAGGTGTGATTGTCTCTGGAAGGCTCAAAGGAAAGGTTTTGAGGGATGTACTGTTGACCCAGCCCTGGGATTTCTTTGGAAGGAATGATGCTAAAGCTAAAACTCAAGTACTTTGGCCACCTCATGCGAAGAGTTGCCTCATTGGAAAAGACTCTGATGCTGGGAGGGATTGGGAGCAGGAGGAGAAGGGGACAACAGAGGATGAGATGGCTGGATGGCATCACTGACTCGATGGACGTGAGTCTGCGTGAACTCCAGGAGTTGGTGATGGACAGGCAGGCCTGGCGTGCTGCGATTCATGGGGTCGCAAAGAGTTGGACACGACTGAGCGACTGAACTGAACTGAACTGTTGACCCAAACTCCAGTTGTAAAGTGAGATTAGCAAGGCAGTCAAAACTGAGAATGAAATCTACTTTCCAGGTGTTGATAAGAAATGAGTCTCTTTCACCATGAGAAGCAATGATCAAGGAACAGATACATAGGTTAGAATTGGAGAAAATACAGAGAATTGTATTGAATCTATGTTTTCCTAGGGAGGTTTTCTTTTCTTTAATTAATTCACAACAAAGAATTTGATTTTATAATTTTATTCTGTGCTTTTATGCAAAAGAAAGGAGTGAATTCTCCAACACTGCGTTTTTTATACTAAGCCATCAATTTACATAGCTGCAACATAAACAGTCTCAAATGATAACTCTAAAATATCAAGAACAAAACACTACCCATTTTTTGTTATTGACTTGTTCTGGAATTATTATGTAGACTTCATATATTTGTTGTTCAGTGTTAGATTATATTATTTCTCAGGCAATTACATTTTTACTGACAATTTGGAGGATTTACTTGATATAATCATTGAATACAAGCACAGTACTAAGTATTTAAATGAAAATGTTATCAAATGAGTCTAATTTTTCTTGTCCTGTTATAACCAGATTATTTTTAATATGTAGGATTATTAAACCATATTCTCAATTATGCTGGGAAATTTAAATCAAGCAAGCATTTCACACATAATATTGCCTTCTGATAAGGTTGACATTTACAACATGGTGAGTAACATTTTGTATGCTTATTTCTTAAGTACTTTTGATTTTGTCAATGCAAGATGCATTAGCTAAGATCAGGCAAATTATGTTTAGGTATTTGGATTAATCAGATGCTCCATCTTGTCTGAAATATTGATAGGAATGTTTAGCAACTGTACCAAGTAGACTGAGGGGACAAAATGAATACAGATTTTGCTATAAATTGNATATATATATGACTCACTTTGCTATACACTTGAAACTTACATAGCACCATAAATCAACTGTACTCTAATAATTTTTTTAGAAAAAGAAAGATTAAAAAAACAATAAAAATAATGGTTTGTCATCACAGGTGGGTTTTAAGACATATTTCTTGATTGAACTACTAATACAAATTCAAACATTGGATGGCAAATTAAAGTGTTTTAGGTGTGACTTCTACATGTGCAACTGGGTCCAGTTCTTTCTGGTTTTATACAACCTATTACCCCCCAAAACCTTCTCCTAGTATTTTGAGTTGAAATTCCCTACAATCAGTGTCAGTGACTGTAGATTAAAACTTTGTGAAAGAGCACATTCAGAGCCAGGATTAAGCATTCACATTTCTTTTTCCATTTTGACTTTCTTTGTAAATAAACATGCAGTTTTCATTTATTCCAATCTTCTGAATTATTTTTCTAATTAGTGACTATTATTGAGCATATTTAGAATTAATCAATTTTATGAACATGTTTGTACGAAATGATGAATTTAGTCATTTTCCCATTTTCACACTTCAGAATTATCCAAGATTCTTACTCACTTTTATGATGGAGTGGTATCTAATCTCAGTCCTACTTACTTGAGAGAATATACATGAAGGTAAATGTACTTTGAGAAAGCTAACTCAGTGTATAGTAGGATATATTCCTTCTGTCCCAAGTCCAGGCCTAGGGAGAGAAATCTATGAGACTCTGAGAGAGACAGTCATTTTCTAAATATCTGTATAAATAGCATCAAGGAATGTGCTTAATATGTTATAGACACTTGACTCAGTCATTTAACAATATATAGCTGGACTTCCTTGGGCTTCTGTTAGAGCAGAGAATTTTTATTTTTATTTTTTAGTTATCAGTACTTGGAGAAGGAAAATGGCAACCCACTCCAGTACTCTTGCCTGGAGAATCCCATGGAGGGAGGAGCCTGGTAGGCTACAGTCCATGGTGTCACAAAGAGTCAGACACAACTGAGCGACTTCACTATATAATATTTCAGATGGTGATAAGTATTGCAGAAAAGATAAATTCTGGGGAAGGTGATCCATGTTCGATGTGAAGATTGCTGTTTTATATAGGAAGAAAATAAAGGCCTTAACTTTGACATGTAAGTGGATACCAGAGAAATGACTCTGTTTTGGAGAACATCCAATACAGAAAACAATAACAAGTACCAAGGATTGGGCTTAACTAGTTTTAGGAAGAACAAGGAGACATTACAAAAAGGAAGAAAGCTAGTGAGAGACAGCAGAGAGAGTCTCATAGACAATGATAAAGGATTTGATCCCTCCTCTCAGTGAGAAGGGACGCCAAGTGAGGACTGTGAGAAGAGGAATGGAGTGAAGGCACCGAAATATTCAAAGGCTAATATTTTGAGAGTAGATGCTAGAGCATGAGGGCAGTGTCTGGGAACTCAATAAAGATCTTCTTGTAATAACCAAGACAAAAGATCATGGCAAAAGAAGTTTTCAGTTTCAAGCAGAGTCAAATGTTTGGATGTGTTCTGTTGATTGGGAAGGAAAGAGAAAGCAAGGATTCTTTAAGAGATTTACTGTTTGTTTTGCTGAAAGTTTTACTTTCATTTTAGGTTCAAAGAATTTGTTAACCAAAGAAACTATTCATTATACACATATATACAATTTCAATTTTTGTAGAAGATTATTTGATTTCAATATGCAGTCATTAAAAGAAAAGAAATAGAAGCAATAGAAAGAAGTAACAGTGTTTGTGCATGCATGCTAAGTTGCTTCACTCAAGTCTAACACTTTGTGACCCCATGGACTACAGCCCACCAGGTTCTGCTGACTATTGGATTCTCCAGGCAAGAATACTGGAGTGGGTTGCCATGCTCTCCTCCTGGGGATCTTCCTGATCCAGGGATTGGACTGTCATCTCTTATGTCTCCTGCATTAGCAGGCCAGTTCTTTACCACTAGTGCCACCTGGGAAGCCCTAAGTAACAGCATATACCCCAAGTCGGTGATGTATACATCCAGACTTGAACAGTTCTGGGAATTCTTGAATGACTGCAATGTGGAGTCCCAACTGGGAAAGAGTCCCAGACCATGCATCTACCCAGTGGATGAGAGACTTCACAATGTAGCTTTGGGGACTCCTGCTTATAATCTCAGGCTACAGACTGATATCATCATCAATTTGCAAGCAAAAACTCTGTTCTGATTTTCTTTCATTTTTACAGTGTTATTTGTTTCACCTTGTTAGTCATAAGATTTCTTAGACCCTGGGGACCGGCCAGGCCCTGTGGAGCTTACAAAACTCCAAGACTCACTCCCTTTTCTATCTAAGGTGCTGCTTGACTTGTTGGTAACAATTGGTGTGCTTGCAGGCAGGCATGTAGTCCAGGCAGGGCTTAGGCAAAGTCAGAAGTCAGTCGGAGGCCTTTCCCCTACTTCTGAAGCCTGAACAAGACTACCTCCATTTTAATTTATTTAACACTGTTTCTGAAAACTAGGAATGAAAATACAGTTGTTTACTAAAAGCAAGAAAGTGAAGTTGCTCAGTCGTATCTGACTTTGAGACACCATGGACTGTAGCCTACCAGGCTCATCCATCCATGGAATTTTCCAGGCAAGAGTACTGGAGCGGGTTGCCATTTTCTTCTCCAGAGGATCTTCCTGACCCAAGGATCAAACTTGGATCTCCCACATTGAAGGCAGATATTTTATTGTCTGAGCCACCAGGGAAGCCCCTGTTGTTTACTAAGGGAGGGAACAATTCATGACATGGATAGGGATCTGGACGTGGAAAATTTGAGGTGACTGATGACATCCAAATGGAGGCAAGACATTTGACTAACTCTATACATGAATATTGAGTAGAGGGAAGGCAAGCAGAGAGGAAGAATGCACAGGAAGAAAGGATGTACCAACAAAAGTAGTAGCAAAAAGTGTCAAATTTAAATATAACTGAAAGTCAAGACATATTTTCTCAGTGAATAATTTTAGTTCTCTGTGGGCTAAAGCTAATTAGTGACATAAGAATTAAATGAGCAGAAGTGGAAACTATTCCCCAGCAGTGACACCTGGATTTTTAAAAGCTATTTTGGCAGATCCATGGCACTCTCCAAATATAGCAAATGGCTGAAATTCTGTATTTTAGTTAGTGTGACCTGTGTTCTTATGTTTTTTCATTAATGCCTCATATATATTTGCAAAAAGAGAAAAATAACATTAATTAGAATACATTTTTAAAGGAAAACAATTTCAAAATGATTACATATTTTAAAATATAGAATAATGTTTAGTAATTATGTCATGTCTAACTATTGAAAGTACTTCCATGTGGATTACTAACCAGCGAACAATCATTGACTGGGTATATACCATTATATTGCATTGTTGTAAAGAAGTAATAATCACAATGTTGAACAATTCTTGGTGATGCACGGTGATTAGGTTGGAAGAGTCCCCAGGGAAAAGTGCACTCGACCAGAGGATGTAGGTAAACATGGAGAGGGCTTGGAGTTATGAATATTTACCAGCAACTTTAGTCATATTATTATTCTTATTTTCTATTGTGTTTTGGCTGATAAGAAGGGTATCTCATTACATTCTCACAACAATCTTGAGGTTTGTGCTTCTTTGAAAGTAGTTGAAATTCATGCCCAGAAAAGTCATAATTTTCCAAAGATCATACAACTTTCTGCTTGCAGTTCTAAAATCACATGAAAATGGACTTGATTAGGGGAAAGGCTAGATGTTTTTAGGATTCCTAAGAGTTGTTAATCCTCAAATCTTCCTTCTCAACTAAATCTTATAATCTCTGTTATCACCTCTTTAATCTAGTCTAGAATTATTTTCTACTCTCACAGCCTAAATATCAAACTTTATCATTGTTTTGTACTCTTACTATCCAATAATATAAAATAAAACAACCTCAAAGTGAAGAACTGAAGAGCCTCTTGATGAAAGTGAAAGAGGACAGTAAAAAAGTTGACTTAAAGCTCAACATTCATAAAACTAAGATAGTGGCATCTGGTCCCATCACTTCAGGGGAAACAGTGGCTGGCTGACTTTTATTTCTCTGGGCTCCAAAATCACTGCAGATGGTGACTGCAGCCATGAAATTAAAAGATGCTTACTCCTTGGAAGGAAAGCTATAACCAACCTAGACTGCAGATTAAAAAGCAGAGACATTACTTTGTCAACAAAAGTCCGTCTAGTCAAGGCTATGGTTTTTCCAGTAGTCATGTATGGATGTGAGAGTTGGACTGTGAAGAAAGCTGAGCACCAAATAATTGAAGCTTTTGAACTGTGGTGTTGGAGAAGACTCTTGCGAGTCCCTCAGATGGCAGGGAGATCCAACCAGTCCATCTCCTGAGGGTTCATTGGAAGGACTGATGTTGAAGCTAAAGCTCCAATACTTTGACCACCTCATGAGAAGAGCTGACTCATTGGAAAAGACCCTGATGCTGAGAAAGACTGAGGGCAGGAGGAGAAGGGAAAGATTGAGGGCAGGAGAAGAAGGGGACGACAGAGGATGAGACGGTTGGATGGCATCCCTGACTCAATGGACATGAGTTTGAGTAAATTCTGGGAGATGGTGATGGGCAGAGAGGCCTGGTGTGCTGCAGTTCATGGGGTCACAAGGAGTTGGACATGACTGAGCGAGTGAACTGAACTGAATGGAAGCTATATTGCAAAGGGATTTTCTAACTTATTAACCTTTCTTACAATTGTCAAAATGGAACAGTTTCAATTGATTCATAGGTTTTATGTATTTTAGCTATGGGGATAACAACTCTGATGATATTTTTAGGTAAGAAGCAGAAGGATGTACAACTGTGCTGACAATACAATATGAAAATAAGTGAGAAATTAACTCAGCACAAAATCAACATGATTTGGATCAATGTGACCACTAAATAGGTGAGAGTTGCCAGGTCAACCTTTCACATGCTCCAAGCAACGTAGTGGTTTTGTTTTCCTGTTGTTGAACATGATATCTGCCTTTGGCTAAACTCCAATTAAAGAAATATTTATTTCATTCTCACTATGTGTCTAGCGTCTCATATAATTTTTTCCTGACACCATTCATGTATATATTTAGAAACTAAGACCTATATGAAATTAACTGGCTTAGACTTTGTCAACATGATCAGAAAATTGACTCTTTCTATAACAATGACCAGTTCTAACTGCCAAGATATCTCCCAACCTTTTGAGTCAAGGATTTGTTAGAAAATGTTGAAACTAGCCTTAACTCAGTCTATAGTATAGCTTGTGTAAACTCTCCACAAATTAATAATAATGACATCATAGAAAAATATACAACAACACTTGTAAGTGTAAGCCTATATAGTAAGAGTCAGAATACTCGAATAACTCAGTATGGTGTTGTGTTAACTATTTCACTATATAAAGGTTAAAAACCAAAAGTATAAAACAGCTATATCTGTAATACTTGTTAATTGAGACACAGCATAAAGAGATGTAAATCATGACATCAAAAAAAAAAAGGAACAATAGTGAAGTTTTGGATGTAAATCAAGTTAAAGTTTAATAGTACAAAATAGACTGTTATAACTTTAATAACTTTTAGGTAAGCCTCATTGTAACCACAGAGTAAAAGCCTACAGTAATTCATAAAAGATAAATAGAAGAAAATCAAAACACCCTCATTTCAGTTCAGTTCAGTCGCTCAGTCGTGTCTGACTCTTTGCAACCCCATGAATCGCAGCACGCCAGGCCTCCCTGTCCATCACCAACTCCTGGAGTTCACCCAGACTCGCGTCCATCGAGTCAGTGATGCCATCCAGCCATCTCATCCTCTGTCGTCCCCTTCTTCTCCTGCTCCCAATCCCTCACAGCATCAAAGTCTTTTCCAATGAGTCAACTCTTCGCATGAGGTGGCCAAAGTACAGGAGTTTCAGCTTTAGCATCATTCCTTCCAAAGAAATCCCAGGGTTGATCTCCTTCAGAATGGACTGGTTGGATCTCCTTGCAGTCCAAGGGACTCTCAAGAGTCTTCTCCAACACCACAGTTCAGAAGCATCAGTTCTTCGGCGCTCAACCTTCTCCACAGTCCAACTCTCACATCCATACATGACCACAGGAAAAACCATAGCCTTGACTAGACGGACCTTAGTCGGCAAAATAATGTCTCTGCTTTTGAATATGCTATCTAGGTTGCTCAAAACTTTTCTTCCAAGGAGTAAGCGTCTATGAATTTCATGGCTGCAGTCACCATCTGCAGTGATTTTGGAGCCCCCCCAAAATAAAGTCTGACACTGTTTCCACTGTTTCCCCATCTATTTCCCATGGAGTGATGGGACCGGATGCCATGATCTTCGTTTTCTGAATGTTGAGCTTTAAGCCAACTTTTTCACTCTCC
>SJYQ01005127.1:951680-983614 GCA_006410935.1 Redunca redunca
CCAGCAAACCTTATAACCTAGACGAAGTGGATGAATTCCTAAAAAATACAACCTACCAAAACTAAATCACTGAAGAGAGAGAAAATTTGAACAGATCAATTACAGTTGAATTAGTAATCAAAAACTTTCCAATAGGTAAAAGTCTAAGACCCAATGCTAATAATGATAGATCCTATCAAACATTTAGAGAAGAAATAATACCAGTCTTTCTCAGTCCATGTGCAGATGGGGACAAACATTACATGAAGGTAGAAAGTGAAAAGTGTAATTTAAAAAAGTGAGGTCATTGTGAAAAATGACAGAAAAGTTTTCCCAGTTAGACCATCTTTAATTCGAGCAAACTTCAGGAGATAGTAGAGGACAGAGAAGCCTGGCATGCTACAGTCCATGGGGTTGCAAAGAGTTGAACACAACTTAGTGACTGAACAATATTTTATTTTTAAAAGTAAATTGTGTATAACTTTTCTGAAAAAAACATGTATATCACTGAGATTCAAGATACTTGGATTCTCAGCTCTAGTCTATTTAAGTCACCTAACCAATTATAAATTTCTGGATTTCAGTTGCCTTATAGCTCTATAAAAGTGTTTGGAGTTGGAAATAGGTTATTTCCCAATTACTTCCACCTCAAAAAATTCTGTTGGATAGTTTGTCTGGGATGGAGGGCACAGTTCAAGTTTATAAGTACATAAAAATTAAAACAGTAATAAAAATTAAAACAGTTTTACTTTATAGTTATGAAAGTCAGATTTTTTTCTTAAGGACTTTGTTTTCTATTGCTGATGGAAACTATTTTTGGAACCTCTCTAGGTGCTTTAACACCATTTTTTTTTTAAGTAAAATGCTATATGAAGGGGATGTTCTTATATCTTTATACATAGTCTCTAATCTCTGTTCAATAAGGCCTTCTCTTTTTATTTCCATGGCCCTTATAATTGATTAAATCTACTCTTTACTGCATTATCTTGTCCTTTTTATGTTCTTGCTAAAAAGCACATGCAACCATCCTAATCCTCACGCTGAGAAGGAGATTAATTATTTTTAACCCAAAGGACACTTGCTTAACTAGGAATGCTAAGTGTGTCAGCCGCAGACAAGGCCCAGCTGCCTGGTTGGCCATTTGGACATCCTCAGTCTCTTCCTACTGATGCACAGATGTCTAAGGCCTTGCAGGTGAACCCCAGTGTGCTTGCACTTAGGGAAGGGTATTGTGAACTGGTGCTCAGTAGTGAGGTGGCGTATGACATCATGTGTCTTTTTAACAGCTTCATCAGTTTCTTCTTAGAGTTGAAGTCTGCTGGTCTGCAGAATGAAAGGCTGCTATTCAGTCTAGTGCTGTCATTTAGTTCCTTCCCATTCAACCTCCAGCCTTTGTACAATGGTGGATTGGGTAAGTTTCACAGGGGTTTTGACAAATCCTATTAAGGCAAAGGAAGACCCAGTGATTAGCCTGCGTTTAGGCAGTGGTAAAATTCCAAATCAGATGTTGCTCCTATTGCTGAAACTACAGTTAGCATCATAGATGAGCATGAAAATCTCAGAGTATCTGGGGGCTTTAGAGATACCTACATACAGGACAAACGTTGTAGTTTTCTGTGCAGAGATGCATCACTTCATAAATACTTCATGCAGGGTGCTTGTGTGTATTGTAAGTATTTAGAAGAGAAAAGCTTTTATGTACATGTGGGTATGCATGTGTGTGTGTTTGTGTAGTATACTCTCAAAACAGACTCTTTTGATTATTACAAAACTCAAGACAAAATTTAAAAATAACATAGGGAAGCCTGGATCACTGCAGTCCATGATGTCACAAAGAGTTGGACACATCCTGGTTACTGAAAAACACCAGAAGTTCAATATCAGGGAAATAATAATGATCCTTCAACTTATGAAGCCATTTGTTTGGTATTATAAAGGTTATACAGCAATGTACAGTTATCAATTAATGTTAAAAATGGAAAATATAAACTATCTGTACTCTGATCATATCTAAAACAATGTATATAGAAAAAATGAAAAAGAACACATTAAATTGTTGATATGATAGGAAGATTTTTCTTCCTATTTTAGAGCTTAATTTTATTAAAAGGTAATCTATAAGGCATATATCAAAGTATATATTTATTAGGTTTCAATATAAATAAGAAAGTGAAATAAAGTGCACTGTCATGTGCTAAGTCTACTGTATATTTGATAGTCACAGTTATGTTATGAGGCAGGCATTATGCCCATTTTACAAGTTAACAGACCAAGGCCAATTAACCAAGGCTGAATTAATTTCCAAAGGTTACCAGAGCAATAAGTGCATAGTAAAATTTAATGTTCTTTCAATTGTATTAGAATCTTACAGTGCAAATGATTGAAATGAGGTGCATAAAAAATTTGTTAGCTTTCTATGAGTACATGTATCTGAGAAGAAAGAGAACAAAGATCTTAAGATTAAAAAATAATCTTTTTAGAACTAGTTTACTCTTCAGTTCAGTTCAGTTCAGTCGCTCAGTCGTGTCTGACTCTTCACGACGCTATGATTTGCAGCACACCAGGCCTCCCTGTCCGTCACTAACTCCCGGAGTTCACCCAAACTCATGTGCATCGAGTCAGTGAGGCTATCCAGCCATTTCATCCTCTGTCCTCTTCTCCTGCGCTCAATCCCTCCAGCATCAGTGTCTTTTCCAATGAGTCAGCTGTTCGCATTAGGTGGCCAGAGTATTGGAGTTTCAGCTTCTCCTTGTAGTCCAAGGGACTCTCAAGAGTCTTCTCCAACACAACAGTTCAAAAGCATCAATTTTTCAGCGCTCAACTTTATTCATAGTCCAACACTCACATCCATACATGACCATTGGAAAAACCATAGCCTTGACTAGACAGACCTTAGTTGGCAAAGTAATGTCTCTGCTTTTCAATATGCTATCTAGGTTGGTCATAACTTTTCTTCCAAGGAGTAAGTGTCTTTAATTTAATGGCTGCAATCACCATCTGCAGTGATTTTGGAGCCCAGAAAAATAAACTCTGACACAGTTTCCACTGTTTCCCCATCTATTTCCCATGAAGTGATGGGATCAGATGCCATGATCTTCGTTTTCTGAATGTTGAGCTTTAAGCCAACTTTTTCACTCTCCTCTTTCACTTTCATCAAGAGGCTTTTTAGTTCCTCTTCACTTTCTGCCATTAGGGTGGTGTCATCTGCATCAGTCAGTTCAGTTCAGTGCAGTCACTCAGTCGTGTCCGACTCTTTGCGACCCCATGAATCACAGCACACCAGGCCTCCCTGTCCATCACTAACTCCCAGAGTTCACTCAGATACGTGTCCATTGAGTCTGTGATGCCATCCAGCCATCTCATCCTCGGTCCTCCCCTTCTTCTCCTGCCCCCAATCCCTCCCAGCATCAAAGTCTTTTCCAATGAGTCAACTCTTCGCATGAGGTGGCCAAAGTACTGGAGTTTCAGCTTCAGCATCATTCCCGCCAAAGAAATCCCAGGGCGATTTCCTTCAGAATGGACTGGTTGGATCTCCTTGCAGTCCAAGGGACTCTCAAGAGTCTTCTCCAACACCACAGTTCAAAAGCATCTATTCTTCGGTGCTCAGCCTTCTTCACAGTCCAACTCTCACATCCATACATGGCTACTGGAAAAACCATAGCCTTGACTAGACAGACCTTAGTAGGCAAAGTAATATCTCTGCTTTTCAATATGCTATCTAGGTTGGTCATAACTTCTTCCAAGGAGTATCTGAGGTTATTGATATTTCTCCCGGCAAACTTGATTCCAGCTTGTGCTTCTTCCAGCCCAGCGTTTCTCATGAGGTACTCTGCATAGAAGTTAAATAAGCAGGATGACAATATATAGCCTTGTCGCACTCCTTTTCCTATTTGGAACCAGTCTATTGTTCCATGTCCAGTTCTAACTGTTGCTTCCTGACCTGCATGCAGGTTTCTCAAGAGGCAGGTCAGGTGGTCTGGTGTTCCCATCTCTTTCAGAATTTTCCACAGTTTATTGTGATCCACATAGTCAAAGGCTTTGGCATAGTCAATAAAGCAGAAATAGATGTTTTCCTGGATCTCTCTTGCTTTTTCCATGATCCAGAGGATGTTGGAAATTTGATCTTAGGTTCCTCTGCCTTTTCTAAAACCAGCTTGAACATCAGGGAGTTCACAGTTCACTTATTGCTGAGGCCTGGCTTGGAGAATTTTGAGCATTACTTTACTAGCATGTGAGATGAGTGCAATGGTGTGTTAGTTTGAGCATTCTTTGGCATTGCCTTTCTTTGAGATTGGAATGAAAACTGACCTTTTCCAGTCCTGTGGCCACTGCTGAGTTTTCCAAATTTGCTGGCATATTGAGTGCAGCACTTTTACAGCATCATCTTTCAGGATTTGAAATAGCTCAACTGGAATTCCATCACGTCCACTAGCCTTGTTTATAGTGATGCTTCCTAAGGCCCACTTGGCTTCACATTCCAGGATGTCTGGCTCTAAGTGAGTGATCACACCATCATGATTATCTTGGTTGTGAAGCTTTTTTATACAGTTCTTCTGTGTATTCTTGCCACCTCTTCTTAATATCTTCTGCTTCTGTTAGGTCCAGACCATTTCTGTCCTTTATTGAGCCCATCTTTGCATGAAATGTTCCCTGGGTATGTCTAATTTTCTTGAAGAGATCTCTAGTCTTTCCCATTCTGTTTTTTTCCTCTTTTTCTTTGCATTGATTGCTGAAGAAGGCTTTCTTATCTCTCCTTGCTATTCTTTGGAACTCTGGATTCAGATGCTTATATCTTTCCTTTGCTCCTTTGCTTTTGGCTTCTCTTCTTTTCACAGCTATTTGTAAGGCCTCCTCAGACAGCTGTTTTGCTTTTTTGCATTTCTTTTCCATTGGGATGTTCTTCATCTCTGTTTCCTGTACAATGTCATGAACCTTCATTCATGGTTCATCAGGCACTCTATCTATCAGATCTAGTCCTTTAAATCTATTTCTCACTTCCACTGTATAATCACAAGGGATTTGATTTAGGTAATACCTGAATGGTCTAGTGGTTTTCCCTACTTTCTTCAATCTAAGTCTGAATTTGGCAATAAGGAGTTCATGATCTGAGCCACAGTCAGCTCCCAGTGTTGTTTTTGCTGACTATATAGACATTCTAGGGATGACTAGACTGTATTGACATTCTAGGAATCAGCAAACTAAAATGGACTGGAATGGGTGAATTTAACTCAGATGACCATTATATCTACTACTGTGGGCAGGAATCCCTTAGAAGAAATGGAGTAGCCATCATGGTCAACGAAAGAGTCTGAAATGAAATACTTGGATGCAATTTCAAAAACGACAGAATGATCTCTGTTCATTTCCAAGGCAAAGAAGAGAAGTGAAAGGCAATGGAGAAAGGGAATGATATACCAAACTGAATGCAGAGTTCCAAAGAATAGCAAAGAGAGATAAGAAGGCCCTCTTAAGAGAACAATGCAAAGAAATAGAGGAAAACAATAGAATGGGAAAGACTAGAGATCTCTTCAAGAAAATTTGAGATATCAAGGGAAAATTTCATGCAAGGATAGGCACAATAATGGACAGAAGTAGTAAGGAACTAAGATAAACAGAAGATATTAAGAAGAGATGACAAGAATACACCAGAAGAACTATAGAAGAAAGGTCTTAATGACAAGGATAGTGATGATGACATCCTGGAGTGTGAAGTCAAGTGGGCCTTAGAACATATTACTATGAACAAAGCTGATAGTGGTGATGAAGTTTCCACTGAGTTATTGAAAATTGTAAAAGATGATACTAATTGCTGCACTAAATATGTCAACATATTGGAAAAATCAGCAGTGGACACAGGACTGAAAAAAGTCAGTCTTCATTCCAATCCTGAAGAATGACAAAGAATGTTCAAATTACCACACAATTGTGCACATTTCACATGTTAGCAATGTGATGTTCAAAATCCTTCAAGTTAGGTTACAAAAGTACATGAATCAAGAATTTCCAGATGTATAATCTGTGTTTCAAAGAGGCAGAGGAATCAGAGATTAACATTTGTTGGATCATGGAGAAAGCAAGGGAATTCCATAAAAACACTTATTTCTGCTTCTTTCATTACACTAAAGACTTTGACTGTGTGGGTCACAACGAACTGGAAAATTCTTAAAGTGATGGGAATATTTTAAGGCCTTTTAAATATTTAAGACTCAGACCACCTACCTGAGTCCTGCAGAATCTGTACATAGGTAAAACAACGACAACAACAATAACAACAAAACAGAATTGGACATGGAAGAAATGACAGGTTCAAAATTGAGAAAGGAGTATAACAAAGCTATATCTTGTTACCATGCTTATTTAACTTATATGCAGAGGACATCATGTGAAATGCTAGGCTGAATGAATCACAAGCACAAATCAAGATTGCAGGGAGAAATAACAACCTCAAATGAACAGATTGTACCACTCTAATGGCAGAAAGTGAAGAGGAACTCAAGAGCTTTTTGATGATGGTTAAAGAAGAGAGTGAAAAGGCTGTCTTGAAATTCAACATTCAAAAAACTAAGGTCATAGCATCCTGATCCGTCACTTCATATCAACTATGCTGCTGCTGCTGCTTAGTCACTTCCACTTGTCTGACCCTCTGTGACCCCATGGACCACGCCCTGCCAAGCTCCTCTGTCCATGGGATTCTCCAGGCAAGAATAATGGAGTGGGTTGCCATTTCCTTCTCCAATGATAAAATAAGAAGTGAGTGAAGAGAGTGAAGTGAAGTCACTCAGCTGTGTCTGACTCTGCAACCCCATGGACTGTAGCCTACCAGGCTTCTCCATCCATGGGATTTTCCAGACAAGAAGACTGGAATGGGTTGCCATCTCCTTCCATATCAGCTATAAGGGGGAACAATGGAAGTGGTGACAGATTTTATTTTCTAAAGCTCCAAAATCACTGTGTATGGTGATCGGAGCCATGAAAGTAAAGACACTTTTTCCTTGGAAGGAAAGTAATCCCAAACCTAGACTGCATATTAAAAAGCAGAGATATCACTTTGCCAACAGGGGTCTGTATAGTCAAATCTATGGTTTTTTCCAGTAGTTATGTATAAATGTAAGAGTTGGACCATAAAACTCTTTAGCTTAGCACCAAATAGTTAATGTTTTAAAATAGTTAATGTTTTAAAATTGTAGTTCTAGAGAAGACTTTTGAGAGTCCCTTGGACTGCAAGGAGATCAAACCAGTCAAACCTATCATTCCATTCTACAAAGTCACAAGAGTCCTCTTTCCTCCACATAGTCAGAAGTCACACTGGGTACACACAGGAGAAGGGACAGAATCTATGGGGCTAAGCAAGTACCTTAGTCACATCAAGTACAAGATGATGTGACCTAAAAGGACTACTTAGACTACTGATTGCATAAAGTCTTAAACCAGATTGAACTAAATAAATGTTCTTTTATATCAATTGGATAGAGGATCATGAAGAAACAGGACATCAGTTTTAAGAGCCATTCTCTGCATTTAGCACCAGTGCAGTTAAATTATCTGTATTGATGTACACAAATCCCTTCACATGGAATGTATGTGTATGTATTTATATACTTATAAGTAAATGTGTGTATGCACATATTCAAATATCTTACTGACAGTATAACCATTGCTCCAGTGGTTTTTACCACACCAGAGAAGAGATAAATCATCTGATCAGGAATTTATTTGCCAAGTATCTGAATCTGTATTACACATGGATTTTGTTATTTCATACCACCTGTAATTCACATTCACATGGAGCTGGGAATGCTTTTGAAATAGTACTGAAATACTAATTGCAGCATATTCTCAAGATTTTTACAGCTCCCCCAAATTTAATGTTTACCTAGAACTTGTATTAATACTTTTATTATAGCACTAGCCACTCTTCTCTCACTTAAAATTGTAGAAGTAAAAAAAGATAGACTTGTCATTCTTTTATAATCTTATAAATATACATACAGTTTCAACATTGATTTATCCAAAAAATGCTTTCTTCTCTGTGTGTTGTATAGAAAGGATTCTACATGACTGTATTTGAAGAAAATATGTCACTTACAGTCTAACTCTTATTTGAAATATTTCCTCATTCAATGTTCATTGCCACACTATTTATAATAGCTAGGGCGTGGAAGCAACCTAGATGTCCATTGACAGATGAGTGGATAAAGAAGCTGTGGTACATATACACAATAGAATATTACTTAGCCATAAAAGGAACTCATCTGAGTAAGTTCTAATGCAGTGGATGAACCTAGAGCCTATTATAGACAGTGCAGTAAGTCAGAAAGATAAAAACAAATGTCATATATTGGCACCCATATATGGAATCTGGAAAGGTGGTACTGATGAACCAATTTGCAGGGCCGTCATGGAGATGCAGAAACAGAGAACAGATTTGTGCATGCTGAGCGGATAGGGGAGGATGGGAGAAAGGAGAGAGTAGTAAGGAAATATGCATTACCATATGCAAAATAGATAACTAATGGGAATTTACTGTATGACTCAGGAAGCTGAAACCAGGGCTCTGTGACAACCTAGAGGGGTGGGATGGGGTGGAAGATGAGAGGGAGGTTCAAAAGGGAGGGGACATATATATACCTATGGCTGACTCATGTTGATGTATGGTAGAAAGCAACACAATATTGTAAAGCAGTTATCCATCAAATAAAGAAATTAAACAAAAAAGCCTATACCCTTCACCTTTTAAATTCAATAGTGAATGTACAGTAGTTTATTTTAAATGAATCACACATCATTTCTATGGTATATGTGTATGCTGTGCGTGTTTATGTAAAATTGTGAAGACATGTTCACATACACATGTTTTTATCTGGACATGTACATAAGAAGTATAAAGTATGATATATAACAGCATTATATGTCATATAGGCTTCCCTGATGGCTCAGACAGTGAAGCATCTGCCTTTAATGTGGGAGACCTGAGTTCGATCCCTGGCTTGCGAAGATCCCCTGGAGAAGGAAATGGCAACCTACTCCAGTATTCTTGCCTGAAAAATCCCATGGACCAAGGAGCCTGGTGGGCTACAGCCCATGGGGTCACAAAGTGTCGGACATGACTGAGCAACTTCAGTTCTTCACTTCACTTCATGTTATATGGATTTCCTAGAAGGTGCTAGTGTAAAGAATCTGCTTGCCAGTGCAGGAAATGGAAGAGACATAGGTTCGATCCCTGGGATTGGAAGATTCCCTGGAGGAGGAAATAGCAAGCCACTCCATTATTCTTCCTGGAAAATTATATGAACAGAGAGGCCAGGTGGACTATAGTCCATGGGGTTGCAAACAGTAAGACAAGACAGCACACATGCACACACACACACACACACAATAATATGTACACATATATTTAGATACACATATTTTACACACATACTTTATTTACACACATACACACAATTTTTAATTAAAAGTCTTATGAACAACCATGTACAATTTTGTGAGTGACATTGGCAGAACATATTTAAAAAGATTTTGTTGCAAAATATCCCACTCTAAAAATTTTTAATTGAATTATATCCAATTTACAATACTGTGTTAATTTCAGTTGTACAAAAAAGTGATTCAGTTATATGCATATATATATATACATACATATCAGATTATTTTCTCATTACTGGTTATTACAAGATATTGAATATAGTTCCCTGTGCTATACAGTAACTCCTTGTTTCCTATTTTATATGTAGTGGTTTGTATACAACTATAAACTTCTAAATGTCCCTCTATCAATTTTTTAAAAATTTGTAATGAATATCAAACACAATACTAAAGAAAAATGAAGACCTCAGAAAATTAAGATAGTTTAATTGTTTTTACCAAACTGGAATATTTTGAAATTGAGGGGGAAAAATCAATTTTTAATACCTTGATGTGCTGTGTGTATGCTAAGTAGCTTCAGTCGTGTCTGACTCTTTGGGACCCTATGGACTAGAGTCTGCCAGGCTCCTCTGTCCATGGGATTCTCCAGACGAGAACACTGAAGTGGGTTGCCATGCCCTTCTCTAGGGGATCTTCTTAACTCAGGGATCAAACCTGCATCTCTTACATCTCTTGCACTGTTAGGTGGGTTCTGTACCAGCAGCGCCATCTGGGAAGTCATAAGAGGCATCAAATGGGACTGTTGCAGACAAAGCAACAAGAATGACAAGCCCACTAAAATCAGGCTCTATGATCCTACTGTGGAAAAACATACAGAGCTAACCCCCTCCTGTCGTTTGGTGCTGGTGCTGGTAGGGGTTTGGATAGGGGTTTAGGCTCTGCCAGCACCTGCTGATGGAGTGCATCCTTCTCTCCAAGTGACTCTCCTTCAGGCACTGAGTCACTGCTCAGTCAACACCTGCTTAACCCCTTAATCCTGCTGCCAGTTTTTTTCACTCCATTATTCCCTCCCCAACCAACATTTAAATGACAACCTAGTCCCCAAACTGCAATAAGTTAAAAGAGGAAAAGAAATGACTTCACCAGAATTTATCTTGTAACCTAAACAAGTTTCTCATGATTGACCAACATTTAAATGCACATATTTAATGAAGTGCTTTTTAAGGAAAGAAGATTAATCTAGATGTTTTCTTCTCTGTATGGTAGATAAAGGGCTGTCATCTTTTGATGTGTTTTCCTTTGTACATTTTCATTCTGAAACTCTTCCATCTTTAGTCAGTATCACTCATCCTGAAGTTACTCTCTGGAGAAAGATGTCTTTTCTGATCATATTTTCATTTCTCAGAAAAAATTTTATGTTTTAGTACCTCAGTCCCAGCACTATTCTCATATATACTTACTTACTTGAGGAAGATATGAGTGACAGAAAGTTAGTACTTCCTTTTATATGGGCAAAAGTTGCAAAGGTAATTTTAATATTAGAATTTATTTTAGGTTACTATATTCAGCAGAATGCATATAATATACTTTTTTGTCTCCCTCAAACTCCTTCGCAAAGAGAGGTGCCATGATTGTTCACCCCTAACTCAAGAGCTATTAGTTTCTTTTTATCTCTTGTCACAAGTTTTAGATTCTGTATATCATACTTCATATAAGTAGGACTCTTTGTTTCAGCTGTCTGCTCAAACTTTCTATTGTCAAGAAACTGGGCTCAATGACCTCCAAAACCTTGCCTTGTAATTGCATGATTGGATGAACTAAAAGAAAATAGTGACTTTTAATGAACCACAAATAAGATCAATAAACTATCAAAAATTGTATCCCAAGACAGCGCCTCATCAATTGTTTTTTATTCTCCATCTCCCTCAATAAAACTGTGGATTGAAGCTATCCACCTTCTAATGAATGTCTAGGCTTTACCTAAAGTATTATATCTGACTAGCAACATAATAACCAATATTTCCAGAATGGCATTTGATTTCACAGATGCAAAAGTTGGGGTATAAAGTTGTTCTGTATTCCTAAGGAAGAACATCATCTTCTTGAAGCAGTCTAATGAGAGCGATCTGTCCAAATTACATGGTGGCTGAAAACTGACCCAGTCTACAGGGAGTTCTAGGCTCCAGGGACGCCCAGAGCTTTTGGAATTATTTACCTGGATGAGTCTACTTCATCCCCTATCTACCTTGTTCCTCATGTTCTTCATCATTCTCTGTGGGTGACATACTGTATCTATGTCCTTCCTCACCCCTTCATACTCACTCCACTTTGTCTCAGTCTTGAATATCCTCCAATCTTTTCTTCAGGTCTCAGGGAACTTTTGAACAACTCTCAAAGTAACATTGGTAAGTGGACTGTTGATAACTAGAGCCACTTGAGGTTTGATCTTTGGGTTGGGAAGATCCCCTGGAGTAGTAAATGGCAATCCTCTCCAGTATTCTTGCCTGGAAAAATTCCACAGACAGAGGAGCCTAGCAAGCTACAGTCCATGGGGTCCCAAAGGGCTGGATATGAGTAAGCATGCACACTAACCACCACACAGAGTAATGTGTTTCTTTGTTTCTAGTGAGCATTGGAAACTTTTTCTACACTACAAAAATAAAAAAATGTGTGGTCATGGTCGTGATCCAACACATTATCATGCATTGTTCAGTTATACAATGCTTGAAGCAGATTTCAATGTAAGTTATTTGGAGTCTGGTACCTACACAATTCCATTTTCATAGGCCAGATTATTCGATACTGTGCTAAATGTTTCTTTGCCTGAATTACCCCTTATATAATCTTTGTTCTCCAAACTTGGAATTTCAAACATAAACAAAAGTAGAGTAGAATAACATTATGTTATAAAACCCAGTGTATGTATTATCTGCATTCAAAAATTCATAATATATAAGTATTTCTGTTAACTTTATGGCCCCACTGTCTTCAATGGATTATTTTGAGCCTAATTCTAGGCAATATATAATTTTATATGTAAATAGCTCATAGTTATAAAAATATAAGGGATTTTTTTCTTTAAAAATCACACCTACAAGACCATTGACACACCACATGCAAAAATATTAAACTGGTTAATAGAATCAAGTGTCAGGTAAGTGTCCAAATGTCCACAGTTATCTTACTCATAACTTCTCTCTATCTCTTCCACTCTCCATGAAACTATTGTGCTTAATTTGACTGATTAAAATCAGAACCTAAATAAAGTTGACCAATATCATTTGGTTGTTGTTGCCAAAGTCTTTTATAGTCTGTCAATTTCTCCTTTTTTAAAACTTGTAATTTATTCTTAGAAACTTTGAGTTCATTATCTTTGGCTCCATATCCAGCACCCATTACCTTATTACACTGAGTTCACTGGCAGGACTTAAGTTCATCTTACGTATAGGCAGGTATCCCATTGCCTCAGTGAGAGACCAGAGTTTCACAAAGAAGACCATTTTGCCCAAGGACATATTTTCTAAAACTGGCAAGGGTGTGGAATTGCTTGAAGTAGAGCTTCATTTCTTGTGATCCCAAAAAAGTCTGAGGCAAAGTGATTTTTATTTAGGAAGGAGGGTGTCAAGAAAATGTCAGTCATAGAGGAAAGTGGGCTTTAGTTGCATCATCATGAAGGTGCAAATGTTTCTGTTTCACAGAGACTTCAGGAGCTGAGTCCTGAAGCAGATGTGAGAAGAGCCTGCTGGTAGACCCTTGGCTGAACACTTGCATAAACAGGAGCCCAGGTCCTAAGCTCTTCCACAAACCTCCTCTGTGATGCCAGTGTGGAGCCTGGGGCATTTTGGAATGCCCCAGAAGGACCTGGAGGACCTAGAACACTTGGGCTGAGCCTATCTGTGTCATTTTGCAATAAGGGCCCATGACATCCATGGTGAAATTCAAGTCAATCTTTGAAGAGCGACATCACAACAAAGACGCAGATATAAAGGCAATGATGAGCAATGTGGCAAGAGGGCATAACTGTAAAAAAGGAGGAAGAGGTAGGAAGCGTGGACAAAGGGAACAGGACAGAGTAGAGACAGCAAACATAAAGAATCTGAGAGCATAACTATTATACTTGTTTACTACTGTAGCCTCAGTGCCTGGCGCAAGCACAGTAAACACTTAAGAGACATTAAATACATGCATGAATGAATTATTGAAGGCAAACAAACCTGCCCAACCAATTACAAGCATAAATCTTGACAGATTGGGACAATATTACAGATATATTACCAAACAGGATGGAGAAATGAGAGGATGCAGGGAGTTGTCAGGTTGCTCTATTCTTTTGAAATATTTATTTACTCATATTTGGCTGTGCCAGGTCTTAGCTGTGGCACTCAGGATCTTCATGCATCATGAGGGATCTCTAGTTGCAGGATGTGGGTTCTTATTTCTGGCATGTGGGATCTAGTTCCCTGATAAGAATATGAACCTGAGTCCCCACACTGGCAGCATGGAAACTTAGCCACTGGACCACCAAGGAAGTCCCCAGATTGTTCTATTCTTGAAATATTTCCAACAAGATTTAAAAAATCAATTACTTAATTTTATTATCATATTTTCATGAATATCTAGCCCCTTGGTCCTAATATTCAAAGAGCCTTGGATTTGATTCATGAAACAAACAGCATACAGAGAAGATTTACTATAGCTAAGGGGTATCTTGAGAAGAGAAGCACAATTGATAAAGTCAAGATAATGGAAGTGAATCTCATATTGCGAAGGGAAACCACACACATGTACTTAGTTTGTGTATACAAGGAAGGATGTTGTCTTCACTGTATTTTCAGGGTAAAAAATTAAAAATGAAACAATCAGCTTTCTCGAGCCAAGTCAGAATATTTTATTTAAAATAAACACTTAATGTCTTAGTTTCAGCTGCCACAACAAATTGCCATAGACTGCTGCTACTGCTAAGTCACTTCAGTCGTGTCCGACTCTGTGCAGCCCCATAGACGGCAGCCCACCAGGCTCCCCTGTCCCTGGGATTCTCCAGGCAAGAACACTGGAATGGGTTGCCATTTCCTTATCCAGTGCATGAAAGTGAAAGGTGAAAGTGAAGTCGCTCAGTCGTGTCCGACTCTTAGCAACCCCATGGACTGCAGCCTACCAGGCTCCTCCGTCCATAGCATTTTCCAGGCAAGAGTACTGGAGTGGGGTGCCATTGCCTTCTCCTGCCATAGACTGGCTACATTGTAAAGAACACAAACTTATTTCTCACAGTTATGGAGGCTGAAATTCTGACATCAGGGTTCCAGCACAGTCAGGTTCTTGTGAGAGCCTCAGGAAGCACAGTAAGGGGACATTTTGGGGTCTCTTATAAGAACCCCAATTCAAAGACCCACCCCTAATATCATCACATTAGGAGTTAGGATTTCAACACGTCTTAGAGTGATACAAGTGTCCAATTCTTTGCACCTAGCATTCATAATAATTAAGTAAAGTGGGAACATAATTACGAGGTCATTGATTTGTGACCAGATTCCTTCCTTAGGGAAACCAACTTTGGTTACATTCAGGATGAAACTGAGTAAAACTCTCTGATTCTAGTTAATATGTGAGCCTGAGCTTCTTATTATAAAAACAAGAGCTGGAACCTATTTTAAATAACAGAAAAGCAGCCTAGCTTTGATGCACTGCTTCTTCCAGGCTAGAGGAGACTGGGAAAGGAGAGCTGTGATAGTTTTGACAAAGCACACATCACCTTTGGATGCTAAATTAATAGACTATCACTGCTTTGCTTTTAAACTTTTTCCATTTCTTTTATCTAGAAGTTTGCAGAGAAGGTCTCTTCTTGGTAATTAATACATTTCCACTTTCAGAAATGGCAGACTAAAGTTCTACTTACCCAGATGGGAACAAAGTGCTTTTTGGCTTTTCTTCTTGAGCAGCAGCCAATGCCACCATGGGTTTCTGGGTGAAATCCCAATGCAGCCACTCCCAAATTGCTGGCTTGTAGGAAAAACACTCAATGTCTACCCACTTTGTGCCAATCAGAAAAAAAGAATGAAGAAATATAAAAATATATAACTACATCTTCAAACATTTCCAGATTAGTTCAGAGAGGTTATTTGATAGAGGATTTTTATTTTTTTTAATTGTAAAAAATTATTACAAAAATTTTGCTGTATTAAATAGACCTTACTTTTCTCACACACACAAAAAATATGAGTTCGTATGTGTGTATGTTTGTGTGTATATCAGGTTGATAGGTGTATCACTGAGTAATAAGATCAAGCAAATCTGAGTGGTGAGAAAGGAAAATCTCTCAGTCTCTGCTTAGTTACAAAAGTAATTCAATAATTAGTGATAGCTTGAGAATAATGTAAAGATTATCTTTTGCATAAAACTTCATGTTTGTCTTAAGCTGCATAGAGGGTAGAATTTGATTTAAGAGGAACATGGGCATATATATTTTTTCAAAACTGGAAAATATGATTCTGGTCAAGTCAATGCCTCTGAGAGAAACTTCAGAATGTAGAAATCACTTCAACATTGTGTTCTTTCATGAAGAGAACACATTTCTTCCTAGTTGAGAAGAATCTTTTGGCAGAAGGGAGAAAAGTGGCAAGGAGGGGAAAGAATGGGCTACTTCCTGGTAGTGGGAATCACTCTGTGTTCATTATAAAACATAAGTCACCTTGAAACACTAATTTATGGGTCATTTGAACAGCAAAACCAGAAAGGGTATATCTGAGAATAGTTAGGAAGCAACTTATAGATGAATCAAGAATCAGGACTATCATTGAAGGAATGAAGGAATGATGTGCCGAATAGAAAAAATTTCATCATGTGTGAAGGTGAAGGTGAAGTCACTCAGTCGTGTCCGACTCTTTGCGAACCTGTGAACTGTAACCTACTAGGCTTCTCCATCCATGGAATTCTCCAGGGAAGAATACTGGAGTGGATTGCCATTTCCTTCTCCAGGGGATCTTCCCAAACCAGGGATCGAACCCGGGTCTCCCGCATTGCAGGCAGACGCTTTAACCTTTGAACCACCAGGGAAGTCCCATTAATAGCTAAAGAGAATATTTTCACCAAATATAGGTATGATAGAGATAGTAGTTCATTGACTTTTCCTCTAGCAATTCCCAATATTCATTTTTTTTAACCTTAAAATTTTAGGAAATTGTTCTCTTGAGACAAGTTCAGCTAAGCTGTCAGACCAGCCTTACTGAAAATTCTGGTATTAGAACAAAACAAACAACAAAATCCCCAATATGTTTTTAAGAAAATGGTGCATTTTCAAGGACTCATGAATGCATATTATCACTAACTGTATTGTTATCATTATATATTTAGACATTTCTAAGGAGATAAGTTTATGTCCCTGGAAACTTTCTTGGAAGTCCAAACCCAAACAAGGAAACCCAGTATAGAAGTTTAACTGAGAAGATAAGCTCTAGAGTCAAGGTCAAGATTATAAGAGGAGACAGTGGAGTTGGAAGTTAGGGGCAATGAGCATATCACAGACACAAGAACTAGAGGCACTGAAAGAACTGGGACTAAGCAGGTGGAGGTCAAAAGCAGAAGAACTGGCAGAATATACCTTTGTGAAAATAGGGTTCTAAGGTTCAAAAGGAAAGCCCTGTCAAGTTAACTGTAGAGTCTTGAGAAGACTGAGGCTGATGAAATCAGTTGAGGTCAACTCTGAGTGAAGCTTGATCATTCTCTTTTCCACATATGAATCTTTTTTAAGACTCTCTACTAAAGACATGTTTCTATTTCAAAACTTAGCAACATATTGTCTGGCTCATACTCTCCTTCTAATTCCTGTCCTTCTAAATCATTTCTGAGAGCTAATTAGGTTGAGTGCCATTTTCAACTGCTACTTTGGAAGATAAGGTACATGCCTACATATTGTTCACTTACTGCTGTGCACATCTGTGCTCTATATTCATCTGCAAGGATTTGGAAAATTAACATCTCTTTAAACGCAAAACAAGATTATAATCAAAGGGATGCATTTCTAATTGATTTTTGGTCTTTGTTCTTGAGGATACAACCTGGACTGCAATTGAAAATGTATTAAAACAATAGTCAGGCTTTAAAAAATTTTTGGAGGTACTCCTCTCCTAGAAAAACATAATTGGAAAATCTATATATATCTTAAAAAGAAAATGAGTGTTAAAAATGAGTTTTAAAACTTTTCTATGTCAATATAAAATGGAAATCCATTTATAATGTCAAGGAAATGGGTTATTGCAATTTTATATCAATTTTAAGATGCTTGATATGGGGAGATTAAAAACAAAGATGAATCATTAAATCTCATTGGAATTTTGATCTCCAAAGGCCTTAAGGTAGAAAAAGATCCAACTATTCTTTCCCTATTAGAAGCACAATTTTTTCCCCCTATTACTTTCTATTTTATATTCTAGGTCTTAGTCCTTGGATTCAGAACATTTGTGCCTAGGAGAAAGAGAATAAGTTAAAGAAACATGTATTTGTGAGTCTTTAAGTTTTACTTTATTCTTTATAAAGAATATTTTAATTAATTAATTAACTTTTATTTATCAAAGTTTAGTTGATTTATAATGTTATATGTCATGTTAGTTTCAGGTGCTATACAGCAGGTCCTTGTTAGTTATCTATTTAATACTGTTGCTGTTGTTCAGTCACTAAATCATGTCAGACCCTCCCGATGGACTGCAGCATGCCAGTCTTCCCTGTCCTCATTATGTCCCTATATTTTGTCTATAGTACTGTGTATATGTTAATTGCAAATTCCTAATTTATCCCTCCCCATTTCCTCTTTGGTAGCCATAAGCTTGTTTTCTATGTCTATATATATATATATATACATATATATACTTTTGTTCTGTAAATAAGCTCACATATGAATGGCAAACCACTCCAGTATTCTTGCCTGGAAAATCCCATGGACAGAGGAGCAGGGCTGGCTACAGTCTATGGGGTTGCAAAGAGTTGGACATGACTGAGGAACTGACACACTGTATATATATTTAGATTCCACATGTAAGTGATATCATATGATATTTGTCACTCTAGATCATCCATATTGCTGCACATAGTATTATTTCCTCCTTTTTTATGGTTGAATAATATTTTATTGTGTGTATATACCACATCTTCTTTATCTGTTCATCTGTAAGTAGATACTAAGATTGCTTTCACATCTTGGCTGTTTAAATGCTGCTGCCATGAACACCAGGGTGCATATATCTTTTTGAATTATGGTTTCTATTTCTAAATGCCTAGGATTGTGATTGCAGGATCATATGGTAGCTCTATTTTTAGATTTTTTAAGGAATCTCCATACTGTTCTTAAAAGTTTCCTCTGCTTATTATGAGAATGCATATTATAGCCACTTGAATACAAAGAGAAAAGTCTTATATTGTTTTTCAGAGTTGCTGTACCAATTTACATTCCCACAAATAGTGTAAAAAGTTTCCCTTTTTCTCCACACCCTCTCTGGTATTAGTTACTTATGGCAGAAAGTGAAAAAGAACTAAAGAGCCTCTTGATGAAAGTGAAAGAGGAGAGTGAAAAAGTTGGCTTAAAGCTCAACATTCAGAAAATGAAGATCATGGCATCCTGTCCCATCACTTCATGGCAAATAGATGGGGAAACTGGCTGACCTCATTTTTGGGGCTCACTGCAGATGGTGATTGCAGCCATGAAATTAAAAGACACTTACTCCTTGGAAGAAAAGTTATGACCAACCTAGACAGCATGTTGAAAAGCAGAGACATTACTTGCCACCAAATCTGTCTAGTCAAAGAAAGAAAGAAAGGGAAGTCGCTCAGTCATGTCCAACTCTTTGTGACCCTATCGACACCAGGTTCTTCTGTCCATGGGATTTTCTAGGCAAGAGTACTGGAGTGGGTTGCCATTTCCTTCTCCAGGGAATCTTCCCAACCCAGGGATTGAACCCAGGGCTCCCACACTGTAGACAGACGCTTTACCGTCTGAGCCACCAGGGAAGTCTATGGTTTTTGCCCTAGTCATGTATGGATGTGAGAGTTGGACTATAAAGAAAGCTGAGTGCCTAAGAATTGATGCTTTTGAACTGTATCTAACCAGTCCATCCTAAAGGAAATTAGTCCTGAATATTCATTGGAAGGACTGATGTTGAAGCTGCAACTCCAATACTTTGGACACCTGATGGGAAGAGCTGACTCATTTGAAAAGACCCTGATGCTGGGAAAGATTGAGGGCAGGAGGCGAAAGGGACAACAGAGGATGAGATGGTTGGATGGCATCACCGACTCAGAGGACATGAGTTTGGGTAGGCTCTGGGAGTTGTTGATGGACAGGGAGGCCTGGCTTGCTGCAGTTCTTGAGGTTGTAAAGAGTCAGACACCACTGAGCGACTGAACTGAACTGAACTGAACTGATTCTGACTGGTGCTTCATTATAGCTTTAATCACAGTACAAATGATACAACTCTTTCCCCAGGAAGAAAGGATTCGATAACATATAGTGGTAACATGGAGAGATGAAGGAATTGACAGGTTTGATGATCTCTTGAAATGGATCTTTAACCCTTTTAAGATAGAAAGAAAAGGAGCAAGACTGGTAGCTAGCAACACCCAGAGGATCAAGCCAAGTTAGTTTTACAGTGTATTTTGAATTCTCTGGTGCTGTAGTAGGTCCAAGGAGAAGGGAAGGTGAATGATATAAGAACAGAAACCTACACATCTAGAGGGTCCTGTTTGCTCCATGATTTATAAATGCAATTTATTACAAATATAATAAAACATAGTATAGGCAGAAATCAAAGCAATAAGATGTATGGGTGAATGAAAAATAAGGTAATATAAAAGAATAAGGAATACAAAACAGCCTGTGGCCCTACTAGATTTGAGACCTTCGGATAGTTTGTCAAACCCTTTCTGCAAAGGGATGGATAGTAAATATCATAGCTTTAGCAACTACTTGATTTTGACATTGTAGCAGAACTGTTACAGATAATATGTCAAAAAATGAGCATTACTGTGTTCCAATAAACACTTTGTATGGAAACTTAAGTTTGAATTTTATATAATTTTCTTATGTCACCAAATAAGCTGCTTCTTTTATTTCCAAACCATTAAAATGTATAAACTATTTTGAACTCATGGACCCTATAAAATCAGGCACCAGGATGGATTTCTCCCACGGACCTTTGTCTCTGATTCTTATTTTAAAGCCTTGTGCTTACACATGACTTTATCTCATATGGGCATAGAGGAAGCACATTGAAAAACCCTCATGTTCTCTCTGACCACTGTGATGTTTAAAATGCACTCCTTTTGAGTTATTTATTTTCTTGAAGATATAAACTCCCAATTTAGAAATACAGACTTTAGAAGATCTGGCAAATGAAAGAGAATTGTGGATTACTTTTCCATTGAATGTTTTAAAAATAAATAAAAACAATTTTGATTGGCATCACTGAACACACCAAAGCTTATTTCTGCAGATTAAAAAGCCAAGTGCTATATCATACAAAACAGAGAGACTGACATATATGTCAGACTCATTTGGCATTTCTGATATGAAAAAAACAACAGAAAACAAAGACTTCAATAAGACCAATTACTTTATTTCTCTTTAGCATTGAGGCAAGTCATCTCACTCATCTCTCTGTGTGCAGGGAAATATGTTTTCCATTGTTCTGTGCTGGGATGCTATTAAACACCACTGCTTTTTCAGTTACTCTTTATTACACTGACAGGAAAACAAAGTAACAGGAAAGCTAAATAAAAGCCATTTTCCCAAGATCAATTTGAAATAGTGGTTCATTTACAGTTTAGTGGCCTTGAAAATAAAGGAATGTTTTGTATTTTTCATCCAGCTTGTTATGGATACTTTTGTTCAGTGTTAGTTACAAATGTACTATCTATATAAGAATGATTGTAGTCATATAATGTTTACTCAGGCAGGCTGAACAATGAGAAATATTGTCTCCTATAATATTCTTCAAATAAAAAGATGAGTAATGAGTAGTTCTACCTTGAAAGTACACTGCTTCCAAACATTGGCTTGGACTAAAAATTCTAGTACCTACATCTCCATTTGTGGATGTTAGGGAAGCCACCTTCCCATCACATCATTTCATGGACCTACTTTATTCAACTGTTACTTTATTTCTCAGAGTGCATTTATTTTCCAATAAATCCCAGGGTTTCTTGAGGGTGCCCATAAGCAGAAAGAGGGGCAAGCAGAAATGTACAGTGTCTGTCACCTTTGCCTCAAAAAAAAAGAGATAGTTTTGATATGAATGTTTCATATCTATTAAACTTCTGCACAACATTTTATTTGCAAGCATATTTCTGTGGTTTAAGTCATGTGAAAGTCAGAATGACAAAGAATTTTCAGTAGATTATTCCCAAATTACTTGCTAACTAATAATCACATTGATTTCCCATCAGGTTCTCTCTTGAATGTTAACATGTAGAAATATCTGTACTCAAATCATAGTTAATAATAAAAAACACTGAATGAGATCAGTGGTGTTGATGAAAATAATCAGTAAACAATCTATAATATGGATAGGAAAGAGTTTTACATGAGCCAAACTGAGGACTATACCATAGAAGACAGCTTCTCATATAACTCTGAGGAACTGCCCTGGAGAAGAAGCATGGCTGTCAATACAGTTTTCTGTCTTGTCAGAACAAAGAACATCAAAACAAGGTAGGGATACATTCCTTAAAGATTAAAAAAAAGAAGCTCAGTATGTGCACAGTGAGTCAGTATGGCTTTGGCACTTGGGAAGGGTGTCTGATCAACAGTAGTTCAGTTCAGTTCAGTTCAGTCGCTTAATCGTGTCCGACTCTTTGCAACCCCATGAATCGCAGCACACCAGGCCTCCCTGTCCACCACCAACTCCTGGAGTTCACTCAGACTCACGTCCATCGAGTCAGTGATGCCATCCAGCCATCTCATCCTCTGTCGTCCCCTTCTCCTCCTGCCCCCAATCCCTCCCAGCATCAAAGTCTTTTCCAATGAGTCAACTCTTCACATGAGGTGGCCAAAGTACTGGAGTTTCAGCTTCAGCATCATTCCTTCCAAAGAAATCCCAGGGCTGATCTCCTTCAGAATGGACTGGTTGGATCTCCTTGCAGTCCAAGGGACTCTCAGGAGTCTTCTCCAACACCACAGTCCAACTCTCACATCCATACATGACCACAGGAAAAACCATAGCCTTGACTAGATGGACTTTAGTCAGCAAATTAACGTCTCTGCTTTTGAATATACTATCTAGGTTGGTCATAACTCGAGACCCCAGCATTTACTCTTCTTTTAGTATGGACTTTCTTTGGCCAATGCACCCTTTTCTTTAATAATTAAAGTAAATGTGCAATGTTTATTTGATAAGCCACAAACAGGTATAAAATTCTCGTTAACTCATGTAAAAGCCAGGATGACTTCTCCATATCTCAGTATGTGAACCTTTCTTTATCAATGGGAATGGTGGACCAAGGACCTCTAAAAATCCATTTATCCTTGAAAGCAATGAGAACATTATCAAAAGCTGTCAGAATTAACTCCTTTTAGAGGAGTCTGTAAATTAGTCAATGGCTTAAAAAATAGTGGAACATTTATTCAAGAAAGAGAGCTGAATCTTAGCAATAATGAAAGTCTTTATGGCATTTCACTTGCCCTTTTCTCATCACCCTTCCCTCACCTCCATGGTTGCCTTGAAAACCAATATTCTCACAATCACACTGAAAGCTAGCAACCTAGCATGCACTAGTGAAGACAGAATGGCTTTGGGTCTTCCTAAAAGCAATGTTCAAAAAAATTGTTATTATCTGATTGTTTGTATCAGTAAATGGCTACATTAAAAATAAAAATCTCAAATGAATTACTGAACTTCTCTGCCTTAAAAATCTAGCAAAATAAGTGTAAATAAACCCAAATAAAGCAGAAAAAATTAAGTTTAGGGTGAAAATAAAACAAAGAGAGAGTAGAAAAATAATATAAATATCACAAATCACAGCTGGTTCTTTGAAGGGTTCAACAAAATTGATAAACATTTAGCTAAAATGCCCCAGAAAAAAAGAAAGAAAACTTGATTTATGAAAATCAGGAATTAAAAGAGGACCTTATTACTGACATTACAAATTTCTTAATTTTTTTGCAAAAGGTAATACTATAAAAAATTGCATACCAACAATCTAATAATCTAGATGAAATGGACAAATCCCTAGAAAGGCACAAACTAGTGAAAGTGACTCAAGAAAAAATAAAACTAAGAATAGATTTATACTAAATCAATAGATGGAATAAGTAATTATGAAACTCCCACAAGAAATAGGACAAGCTCAGATGCATCAGTGGCCAATGTAAAGAAAAAATGATTTGAAGAAACCTCTAAAGAATTATACTCATATTTTGCAAATTCTTCCAAAAAATAGGAGAGAAAAGGACATTTTCTAACTGATTCTATGAAGCCAGTAATACCTTGACACAAAAATCAAAGCAAGACATTATGAGAAAAGAAAATTAGAGCCCCATATTCTAATGAACATAGATGGAATAATCCTCAACAAAATAAAAAAGTGAATCTAGCAATGTACAGAAAGGACAGTATTGAAAATTACATGTCTCATAGAGAATTGATATCCAATACACACAAGCGATTCATACAACTCAACAGCAAAAAAAAAAGAAATAAAAACCACTCAATTTATAATGTTATTGCAAATACTCTTTCCTGACCATTTATCAGTAAAATATAGCTCTATACTCTCATTTTCTATGTGTTTTCTTGGCTTTTCATTCCCTTTTTCTTCTGCTGCTTCTTTCTCTTGTCTTTGACACATCAAGTTAGGATGGTCAAGAGCTCAGACCATAGACCTGTGTGCTCCCCACATCCTCTCCTTTTATTCTAACTGAAATTTTTGTTCTCTATGCCAGATCACTCTTCTTACCTTTGTGGTTGTACATCCAACAGCATCCTGAACATCCTTTACTTGTGTCATTACTAAACTGAACTTCATCTGCTTTTTGCTATCTCAGTTAATTGTTGAGGTATTCTGGCCAAAATCCTGAAGAAATTCTTGCACAATTATTCTCTCAAACCTGACATCAAATCCATTAACAAATCACGTTGGAATTTACTTCCAAATATGTCCAGACTATGACTACTTCTCATCACGGGACTTGCTACTGCTCATGGCTAAGCCATCATCCTGTCTCATCTGACATCCTGTTCAAACCTCTTGACTCAACTTCCTTCTTTTGTCTTTGTCCTCATTCATTCAATGCACAGTATACACCAACATTTCCAAACTTACACCAAAGTAGCCAAAGTTTCCTTAATAAAATGTAAAATAAATTAATTAATTATCTGATAAAAATTCTATAATATCTCCCAATCTTAAACAACATTTAAAGTTTTTATAATGACCTACAAAGCTGTATGGCCTTCCCTGGTGGCTCAGTTAGTAAAGAATCTGCCTGAAATGCAGGAAATGTGGGTTCAATCTCTGGATCAGGGAAGGATCCCCTGGAGAAGGGCATGGTGACCCATGCCAGTATTCTCACTTGGAGAAACCCATGGACTGAAGACCCTAGCAGGCTATGTCCATAAGGTCACAAAACATACATGCACACACAAGGCCATATATAAACTAGTCCTATTATTTCTCTGACCTTGCCTTTTAATATGCCTTTGTTCACTTTACTCCAGGCCCTACTTTGTATTGATTTCTTTCTCTTCCTTGTTTCAAACTCCCACACATTGACTAGTATTTCCTGGAATCACTTTCCAAATAAACTAATTGCACTACCATCCAGTGAAAACCTAAACCAAGATTGTTGGCACTAGAAGTATTTCTAAGAAGAAAATCTTAGGAATTCCTTTTAGCTTTGGATCACCTACTCTCCAAATGGCAATGATGACCTTATTGTTGGTGTTTGATAACACCTGACATGTTAAAACATTAAGAAGTTTAAGACTTCTGTCTATGGTTGACTGAGTTGAGATAGAGGTAGAAGTGGATGCAGTGGTCTATGCAGTAACCCTAGCGCTTTGAGGTATAGGAAGTAAATGATAGTTAAAAGAAAGTGGCTTGGTTGACTATAGTTAAATGTCATTGAAATTCTAGCAGAAGAAAATTACTGGTTCAGGTTAGTCAACTTTCAATTTAATGACTCCATGAAAGTTTAAATTTAAAGGTTTTAATTTCCTGAAACTGGTTGAAATAGTTGCAGACTTACAAAGATAGTCTCTCTTGCTAAAGTCAGGATGCAGATAGGAAGAAATGGAGTCTTGAGGTCTGGCATGGACATATCTGGCAGTTGGGCTTGAGAACCAGAAGCATCTAGGTTCCTCTGAATCACTTCAAAGGTAGTGATCCTTACTTCTCCTTGCTAAAGATTAGCAGAGGTCTAGTTTCAGTATCAGAGAGGGCAGTGATGACCCACTCCAGTATTCTTGCCTGTAAAACCCCATGGGTGGAGGAGCCTGGTAGGCTGCAGTCCATGGGGTCTCTAAGAGTGGGACACAACTGAGCAACTTCACTTTCACTCTTCACTTTCACGCACTGGAGAAGGACATGGAAACTCACTCCAGTGTTCTTGCCTGGAGAATCCCAGGGACGGAGGAGCTTGGTGGGCTGCTGTCTATCGGGTCGCACAGAGTCGGACATGACTGAAGCAACTTAGCAGCAGCAGCAGTAGTCTCAGTATGCCTTCCAGCTCCTGATAGAGGAAGAAAGACATTATTTACAGAAGTACTGAAGGAACTATCTAATAAAGATGAGCAGAAGTAGGATAACAGTTCAGGATTTATTTTGGAGTTTGTGAACCCCGATGATGGAGAAAAGATAAGGATTGAGAATGGAAATTTGATTGATATGGGGGTACAATCAAATTTATGATTATACAGTGGAAGTGAGAAATAGATTTAAGGGCCTAGATCTGATAGATAGAGTGCCTGATGAACTATGGAATGAGGTTCATGACATTGTACAGGAGACAGGGATCAAGACAAAAATCCCCACAGAAAAGAAATGCAAAAAAGCAAAATGGCTGTCGGGGGAGGATTTACAAATAGCTGTGAAAAGAAGAGAAGTGAAAAGCCAAGAAGAAAAGGAAAAATATAAGCATCTGAATGCAGAGTTCCAAAGAATAACAAGAAGAGATAAGAAAGCCTTCTTCAGCAATCAGTGCAAAGAAATAGAGGAAAAGAACAGAATGGGAAAGACTAGAGATCACTTCAAGAAAATTAGAGATACCAGGAAAACATTTCATGCAAAGATGGGCTTGATAAAGGACAGAAATGGTATGGACCTAACAGAAGCAGAAGATATTAAGAAGAGATGGCAAGAATACACAGAAGAACTGTACAAAAAGGCTCTTCATGACCGGGATAATCACAATGGTGTGATCACTCATCTAGAGCCAGACTTCCTGGAATGTGAAGTCAAGTGGGCTTTAGAAAGCATCACTACAATCAAAGCTAGTGGAAGTGATGGAATTCCAGTAGAGCTATTTCAAATATTGAAAGATGATGCTGTCAAAGTGCTGCAAATTTGGAAAACTCAGCAGTGGCCACAGGACTGGAAAAGGTCAGTTTTCATTCCAATCCCAAAGAAAGGCAATGCCAAAGAATGCTCAAACTACTGCACAATGCACTCATCTCACATGCTAGGAAAGTAATGCTCAAAATTCTCCGAGCCAGGCTTCAGCAATACGTGAACCATGAACTTCCTGATGTTCAAGCTGGTTTTAGAAAAGGCAGAGGAACCAGAGATCAAATTGCCAACATCCCCTGGATCATGGAAAAAGCAAGAGAGTCCTAGAAAAACATCTATTTTTGCTTTATTGACTATGCCAAAGCCTTTGACTGTGTGGATCACAATAAACTGTGGAAAATTCTTCAAGAGATGGGAATACCAGACCACCTGACCTTCCTCTTGAGAAATCTATATGCAGGTCAGGAAGCAACAGTTAGAACTGGACATGGAACAACAGACTGGTTCCAAATAGGAAAAAGAGTAAGTCAAGGCTGTATATTGTCACCTTGCTTATTTAACTTATATTCAGAGTCCATCAAGAGAAACTCTGGACTGGAAGAAACACAAGCTGGAATCAAGATTGCCGGGAGAAAGATCAATAACCTCAAATATGCAGATGACACCACCCTTATGGCAGAAAGTGAAGAGGAACTAAAAAGCCTTTTGATGAAAGTAAAATAGGAGAGTGAAAGAGTTGGCTTAAAGCTCAACATTCAGAAAACAAAGATCATGGCATCCGGTCCCATGACTTCATGGCAAATAGATGGGGAAACAGTGGAAACAGTGTCAGACTTTACTTCTCTGGGCTCCAAAATCACTGCAGACGGTGATTGCAGCCATGAAATTAAAAGACGCTTACTCCTTGGAAGAAAAGTTTTGAGCAACCTAGATAGCATATTCAAAAGCAGAGACATTACTCTGCCAACTAAGGTCCATCTAGTCAAGGCTATGGTTTTTCCAGTAGTCATGTATGGATGTGAGAGTTGGACTGTGAAGAAGTCTGAGCACCAAAGAATTGATGCTTTTGAGCTGTGGTGTTGGAGAAAACTCTTGAGAGTCCCTTGGACTGCAAGGAGATCCAACCAGTCCATTCTGAAGGAGATCAGCCCTGGGATTTCTTTGGAAGGAATGATGCTAAAGCTGAAACTCCAGTACTCTGGCCACGTCATGTGAAGAGTTGACTCATTGGAAAAGACTCTGATCCTGGGAGGGATTGGGGGCAGGAGGAGAAGGGGATGACAGAGGATGAGATGGCTGGATGGCATCACTGACTCAATGGACATGAGTCTGAATGAACTCCGGAGGTTGGTGATGGACAGGGAGGCCTGGTGTGCTGCCATTCATGGGGTCGCAAAGAATCAGACATGACTGAGCGACTGAACTGAACTGAATGATAGGGGTACAGTTCTGTAACTCAAGGTTTATGGTCCTGACAAGGATAGCTGAGCAAGCTTCAGTACACTGCTGGAACAGATCTTTAAAGGGATAATGGCATATTGAAAATGAAGTGGAAGTGACAGAACTGCAGTAGAAGAATATTGAGAAATGGATAAAATGCCTGAAAGAACTGTGTTAAAGTTCACCTATTACAGAACAACAGAGAATCTGGCCCTAAATTAGCAACCAGGTGAACCTTAACAGTGTCAAATGCCAGAAAGTTATTGATCCACAGGGACCAGGTCACTGCTAGAAATTCAAAGAGCAGTAATTGGTGAAACTGTTTTATGAAAGAACCAAGAGATCAAGAGCAGAGGAAGAGACTCCGGATGTGAGATGGCAGATAAGGGATATCCTCAATGGCTAAGTAGTGCAAGAGTTGTTGTCCCTGGCATGTCAACATTTAAGCTTTTAGCTTAATGTCTGCAAAGCACAGAAGGCACATGTCTCAGCTTATTGAGAGGAGCATGGAGGCAGCAACATTGGAATTTCAGAGATACAAAGGTCTTTAGGCCAATGGCTATTAAGTTTGTAGGTTTTTGAAACTTGTATCAATGTCCACGAAAGATCACCTCTCAAGGCACAGATCAACAAGATGAACAATATATTTTGTCCAGAGGAGATGAACCATCTTCCAGCCTGCTCACCTTGTTGACAGAAGAAAGTCGAGCGATTCATAATGGACTATGAAGAACGCTGTACTAGTCAGAATAGAGAGGATGCGTGGGTCCAAGTATATGAGTTCCCATTAACCAAAGGAAGTATGGCTGCTATTGAGGCTGAGCCATTAACCTTTTAGCAGCAGAGATGAATGCTGAGCCCTCAGGACGCTTCTGCCTCTTCAAAAGACCAGCAAGCTACTTGGTGGTAAATAAATTACATCCTTCTCCTTTGAATACCTAATGCCATGACCATTGCCTGGTCAGCTTGGGATCTTCATACTGTGGAATCTGTGGGCAAAGGAAGGAGTTACTACACTGTAAAAGCTGTAATCCTTACCATGTGATCTCTTTTACCATGAAGAGAGAGAATTTGATAGAGACAGGGTTTAGATCAAACACTCAGGAACAAAGGTCTGAGTTACTCCACTTGGATCAGAAAACTTGCCAGCAGAAATAGTAGTCCAAGATGTTAGGAATACCAAATGAGAGGTGGAGGATGGACAGAAAGAAAATCTTATTGCCCAACTTTTGTATTCCTTGGTTTAATCTGCTGTTGGTTGAACCAGTGATTAGTGAAAAATGGAAAAGCAGAACCTGTGAATATAAAGGACTGGCTGTAAAGGACTTGAGCATCCTTGGATTTTGGTATCCACAGCGAGTTCTGGAATCAGACAGTGACTTGTGGATGCCAAGGAGAGCTGTACAGATTTGGGACAATACGCAACATCAAGGACTATAGCTAGTCCCATTGATACTCATAGAACATATTTTGTTAAGCATTTGTGATTGACTACTATTTAAAAATAAGTGACCTGACAGAATGAACTTACAAGTGATGAAATATAGGTGATACTTCAGTGCCTTGCTCCTTTTCCCTGAGCATATGTAACTCTATAAGCTGAAGGCTGCCTAAGTAGAAATATCTGAGTCTGCTCCTTGGGGCATTTTGTCTGGCTGTGGGGGCATGCTGGGTCTTTGCACTGGGCAGGTATGCCAGAGTATTAACTATGCCAGTCAGTCCTGGATCATTGAAGAGCAAGGAGTTTATGTATAACCACCAGAGCTTCAAGTCAGCCCTCAGTGGACTCAACTCCAATGCCCACAGTAGTGACTGACTTGATCGCAAACCAAACTTCCTGGCTTGCTTCTATTCTGTGTCTCAAGACTGAATTTCTTTACTGGTATTTCTTGAGATTATTTCCCAAATAAACTATTGCAATTAAAATCCCTTTTTAAAATTTTTAATTGCTTATTTATTTTAATTACAGGTTAATTACTTACAATATTCTGATAGCTTTTGCCATACATCTATATGAATCGGCCATAGGTAAACATGTGTCCCCTCCATCCTGAATCCCCTCCCACCACCCTCCCCACCCTATCTCTCCAGGTTTCACAGATCACCTGGGTCATACCTCAAACTTGCACTGCTTGTCTATTTTACATATGGTAATGTAAACGTTTCAATGTTATACGCTCACATCATCTGACTTTTTCCCTTTTCAGAGTCTGTTCCTGAAGAAACTCACACTAAGACAATGATCTGTTGAGACTGGAGAAGCTGAGTTTAGGCTTGCATTTTGAGGGAACTATTGCACTTAAGAGATAAAGAATTTCAGAACGTTATAGTTGAGATTCTAGAACTCTTTAAATATGCAATTCTAAATGCAATATATGCATTTTCATTTTTTATTTTTTCTTCTTTTATTTTTCTTTTTACTTTATTTTGCTTTACAATACTGTATTGGTTTTGCCATACATTGACATGAATCAGCCACGGATGTACATGAGTTCCCCATCCCGAACCCTCCTCCCACCTCCCACCCCATATCATCTCTCTGGATCATCCCCATGCACCAGCCTCAAGCATCCTGTATCCTGTATCAAACATAGACTGGCGATTCATTTCTTACATGATAGTATACATGTTTCAATGCCATTCTCCCGAATCATCCCACCCTCTCCCTCTCCCACAGAGTCCAAAAATCCGTTCTAAACATCTGTGTCTCTTTTGCTGTCTTGCATACAGGGTTATCATTACCATCTTTCTAAATTTCATATATATGTGTTAGTATACTGTATTGGTGTTTTTCTTTCTGGAGCCTATTATACAGAGTGAAGTAAGCCAGAAAGAAAAACACCAATACAGTATATGCATTTTCTATTCATAGTCTATATGCATTATAATCAGTCTCCCATTCATAATATATAGGTAAAACAAGCTAGAGTCCACATAAGTTAGTGGCTTAGCCTAAAATTTTCTTCTAATTTTTAGTTAGTTGCATTAACTTGTCCACGTACCTCTCATTTTTAATTCACCGAGGCCTCTAAGGCAACTACCAAATATCTAAAGAAGTTACAATTACTCCCAGTAGGACAGAAAAGAGATAACTAAAGTTCCCTTAATTTTGATGAATTATGTATTATAAGAAATTATTCAGAGATTGTTGGAACATGAAATTTTGTTCATTAATGTTTATAAATACATTCATTACAACAGTCTATGATGTATTTACCAGTAAGTGTAATAGCAGAAATAAAAATCTTACCTCTCTACTAAATTATGTCTCCTGATCTCAGAGATTTTACAGTCATCTCTTTTCCAATAACTACCTATTTCATTTGTTTGCTCTCAGGCTCTCATTTTTCCCCAACAGCAATATATAGTCTTTACAAAGAATATTTAAGAATAGAAATATAAGCTTAAAGTGCATACTTTTTTTCCTCTAAACTTTGGCTTCCTTTTTTCTTGAAACAACTATTGTTGCCAGCTCCTTGAATATCTTTCTTGGTATTTTTCTGCAGGTGTGCACATACAAAGGTTTGACACACCTGCACAACCACATAATCACATCAGGCACACGTGAATGTACATATTTATATATTTACATAAATGAGATCTTGTTACCCATAGCACTTAAGAACTGTCATTATTGATGTAATGGATCTTCGAGATGATTTATA
>SJYQ01005127.1:983842-1013257 GCA_006410935.1 Redunca redunca
ATCTGGAAAGTTCCACCCAAAGGTGTATACTCATTACCATTTATATGTCTTGGAATGTGGCCAGTGTCTTTTGTGCATATTTTTCTAGATTCTACCTCTTATAATGGCCTCTGGATAAAAGTGAGACCTAGGTTTTGAAATAACAACATCGTCAAGCTATTAACCAATGGAATTAAACCATGTGGCAGAAATTTGAAACATGTTGTACCTATCTCATTTCAGACTCATACAAAACCTGAACTTGCTTCTAATTCCTTCACTGCCATGAAAATGAATTAGAAAATAGGAAGGAGGTATGTGGGAATCTTGGGGTTTAACTCTTATTTTGACATTCCAGGGTTTGGGGATCTTAGAGGAATCAGTTTGAGTTTCAAGCATCTCTATGCATCTCAGCCTTTTCTACAGCAATCTCGTATTCTAAATCTTCAATCTTTCCACATTTCCAATTCCATACATCAAAAATTCTAAAATAATGTACTATAAATACTGAAGTGCAAATAATAGGAGAATTGATTCTAAAAGTAACAAGTGTAGATATGCAAGCATTTATGGTGAAGTATTAAGCTGGGGAAAATGGTAGAGTTTAGACTCTTTAAATTCAGGTATTGAAAAACTACGCCTTGTTTTGAATGAACGTTTTGTTTTCCATGAAGGTAACACAAAAAGAAACAGCCCTGAATTGATATCACCCACATCTATCTATAGACTAAACCTCCAAATCTCAAATCAACTAAGATACTATTAGAAACAAGTGCAGCAATATAGACAGTTGAAAAGTTAGAAACAAAACCAAAACGATTTCCTGTGAATTATTTTCATGAAATTAGTATACACTTAGGTATAAAAATTTGTAGGCAGACTACATGGTCTGGGTAAATTAGCTTGTGGGGTAACCATTACCTGCTGAGAACAATTATGAAAGTTGGATAAAATACCAAAAAATATCTATTTGAAGTCATGGAAGAACTATCAAGAGTGCCAAAACTTGAGGAGCCAAGCTTTTATGAAGAAATAATGGAAGATACTTTTAAATTGAAATAAGAACCATCTTTTATACTGTTCAGAGGCAGCTCAAGGCAAGATATAGAGAACCCAAGGACAAACTGAAGGCTAAAATGACCAGATTGGTGGGCTTTTGGTAGTCTCACAATGCTAGAAAAATGAAAACTGGACATTAGGGCCAACCGAGAAAGAAGAAACCTAGTATACATCTCAGGAGTCAGGAAGAAAAAGAAATTGCTCAGTCCATTTGAAGATTGATACATTTTGTTTACTAATTCAAGCCCTAATTAGGTTAATACAATATACACTTTATTCAAAATATCTGCCAGAAGCTAAGGAGGTTTTGGTACCCCTAAATTTTTCAGTCCAAAAGTCCAGTTTCACTAGACAATTAACCAATCAAAAACAATCAAATAGCACTACCAGAAGGAAAACAGACAACAGACACAGTCACAAGTGATCTAAACAGTGGAGTTATCCTGTGTAACTTTAAAATAACTACAATTGATATGAGAAAATACAGGGAATAATTGACATCTTAAACAGACAACTGTAGTCTATACAAATAGAACAAGTGGAAATCCAAGGATTAAATAAATCGAGGAAATTGCCTTGTTGTCCAGTGGTTAGGACTTCATGCTGTCAGTACTGAGAGGTAAGTTCAATCCCTGGTGGAGAAGCTAAGATCCCACAAGCTGTGTGGTATAACAAAATAAATAAATAAACACGTCAGTACTTTAAGACTGTGCTAGATGTGTACAATAGCAAAGTGGACACAATGGAATAGAGGATTAATAAATAAAATACAGATTCACAGGATATTATCAAGATTGAAATACTGAAAGAAAATGGAAAATGCCTCTGTGAGAGGGTGGGCTTCCCTTGTGGCTCAGAGGTTAAAGCGTTTACCTTCAATGTGGGAGACCTGGGTTCGATCCCTGGGTTGGGAAGATGCCCTGGAGAAGGAAATGGCAACCCACTCCAGTATTCTTGTCAGGTGAATCCCATGGACGGAGGAGCCTGGTGGGCTACAGTCCACGGGGTCTCAAAGAGTCGGACACGACTGAGCCACTTCACTTCACTTCTGAGAGGGTGGAAAACAATGTTCAAAGGATGTAACTGAATTCTCAAAAAGAGAGGAGCTAGAAAGAAAAATGAGGGCAGAAACGTTTGAAGAGGCAACAGCTAAGAATTTTCAAAAACTGATAAAAGATACAAAGATATTTGCTACCAAGCAAAGTAGGATAAACAAACAGAGAAAGGGTGCATATATAGGCATATTGTTAAAAAAAAAAAAAAAGACTGGAATGTTTCCCTAGTGGCTCAGTGGTAAAGAATCCACCCCCCAAGCAGGAGACACAGGTTTGATCCCTTCATCAGGAAGATCCCCTGGGAAGAAAATGGCAGCCCACCTCAATATTCTTGCCAGGGAAATCCCATAAGTAGAGGGGCCTGGTGGGCTATAGTCTATGGGGTCCCAAAGACTCAGACACAACTTAGCAACTAAACAACAACAACAACAACAGTAAAGCTGAAGAAACCATTGAGAAAGTGAAAATCTTAAAAAAGTCTGGATTAAAAAACAAAACAAAACAAAAACAAAACTGCCTTGTTTTAAATATCAACAATGAAATGACAACTAACTTCTCAGAAGAAAAGATGGAAGCTTTAAGATGATGGAATGGCATTTAAAATGTTTGGTTTCTCCACATTTTGAAGATTTTCTTAAGAAAATTGTAGTCTCCCCAAAAGCTAGCTGTATAATAATTATATAATAATTATCTTTGAGAAATGAGTGATTTATATTGATAGAGGTCATCAGGCTAATCCCTAAAATTTTATAGACTTCTTAGAAAATAAACTGAAGAACAGACACTGCTTAAATTGAGACAATGATTGCTAGAAAGGAGAAAAATGTCTGAAGTACCAGACTGGATTTAGAGAAAACATTTAATGTGAAACAATCCCATGTAGAATAAATACATATTAACGTACATTTTAAAAAATGGTGTATAGCTACTTAAAAATGTTGTATTGGTTTCTACTGTACAACCAAGTGAATCAACTGTATGCATACTATGTCCCCTCCCTTTTAGGTTTCCCATCCACCCCCCACCCTTGATTCCAGTCACCTAGGTCATCATAGAGAACCAAGCTGATCTCCCTGTGCTAAACAGCATGTTCCCACCAACTATCTGTTTCACACATGAAGGCAATGGCACCCCACTCCAGTACTCTTGCCTGGAAAATCCCATGGATGGAGGACCCTGGTAGGCTGCACTCCATGGGGTTGCTATGAGTCAGACACACTGAGCGACTTCACTTTCACTTTTTACTTTCATGCATTGGAAGAGGAAATGGCAACCCACTCCAGTGTTCTTGCCTGGAGAATCCCAGGGACAGGGGAGCCTGGTGGGCTGCCATCTACGGGGTCACATAGAGTCGGACAGGACTGAAGCGACTTAGCAGCAGCAGCAGCAGTGTACATATGTCATTCCTAATCTTCCAATTCATCCCACCCACTCCTTCCCACCATGGGTCCACATGTTCATTCTGTCCTCTGTGTGTCTCTATTCCTGCCCTGTAAATAGGTTCATCTGTATCATTTTTCTAGGTTATACATATATACATTAATATATATTTGCTTTTCTCTTTCTGACTTACTTCACTCTGTATTACAGACTCAAAGTCCATCCACATCTCTACAAATGACCCAACTTTATTCCTTTTTTGGCTGTGTAATATTTCATTATATATGTATATNGGCTGTGTAATATTTCATTGTGTATATATATATATATATATATATGTCACATCTTCTTTATCCATTCATCTGTTGGTGGATGATTAGGTTGTTTCCATGTCCTGTCTGTTGTAAATAGTGATGCAATGAACTTTGGGGTGCATGCATCTTTTTGAATTATGGTTTTCTCAGGGTGTATGCCCAGTAATGGGATTACGTCTACTTATGATAGTTCTATTTTAGATAGTTTTATAGTTTAAAGGAACCACCATGCTGTTCTCCATAGTAGCTACACCAATTTACATTCCCACTCACAGTGCATGAGTGTTCCCTTTTCCACACCCTTTCAGCATTTTAAAGGCGTATTGTTTACATGCTCTGGTCATTTTATATGTTCATTTATTTTTTCTTAGCCTTTATTATTTGTAACTACAAGGTCGTAGTTTTCATCATGTGCAATGTCTGAACAATGAACCCTATCAGACTTTTTACTGTATACTTGTTTTTCTCACCTGTGCTCTGCAAAATGTGAATTTCCTATTCTTTGGTCAATGTTAATAATTCTCTTCCTCATTCTCTCTTCCATCACATGTCTGTGTCTTTGTTCTCTTTGTGAACTAAGCTGTAAGTGGGTCGATAAACCCTGTGAGATGTGGTGGCCAGGAGGCACTTTTAACCTCTTCCACTGGACAAGTCCCTTGTGTGCCCAATTCTGAGCCAAAAATAGATCTCCCCTCTTCTGGCTACTTCCTGGGTCAAACATCAAACACTGCCCTGGCAGCAATACTTAAGATCATTACTATCTAACGACTCTACTGTATCAGACTTCAAGGCGGGAAGGAGTGGTGAAGAAAGGAAGGAAGTAAAAATGTGGGATGGGTGGTGAGGTCATAATAACAAGTGAAGAGCAGGGGATTATAACCCTATCTCATGGAGCACGGTCCATTATGAATTTTATTGACTATCTGTGACAGACATCCCCAACCTTTTTGGCACCAGGGACTGATTACATGGAAGACAAGTTTTCCATGGACCAGAGGGGAGGGATGGCACATTATTTTCTATTACATTACAAATGTAATGTACATTCAAGTACATTATAGTTACTGTGTATTTTATTTCTATTATTACTACTTTGTGATAAATAATGAAATAAGTATAAAATTCACCAAAATGCAGAATCAGTAGGAGCCCCGAGTTTGTTTTCCTTCAACTAGATGGTCTCTTCTCGGGGTGATGGAAGACAGTGACACACAAAGCGTGTTGTTTAGGTCCAGTCAACTCTGTAATCTCATTTTTGTTGTCATGGTATAAAACCCTGCTTCATGAAGATCAGATGTTGGAAACAGAAGTAGGCTTTTCAGTGCTTTTTAAGGCAATCTCAGGGTATTCTGCTTTGACTTTAATAAGGCCACCATCATTTGTGATCTCAAGCAGTTAATCCTCTTCTAGCAGGGCCAAAGTTGATTCACTTGGCGTATCCACAAATGTGTTGCAGATCGTCCTTCCCAAGTCTGGGGTATCCTGTGCTTGGAAATTAATGTTCAAACTCTTTTGAAAGCTGAGATAGGTGATTATGCACCCACTGGGAGATAGAAAGCCTTGACTCGGTCTCTTTCAAAATCTCGCTAATGCTTGAAGCATTTCAAAAATCCCCATGTTCTCTCATCACCCCCATAATTCCAGTTCAGCTATGAATGCAGCCACTTCATCTGTGAACTTGAACACAGTTGTTGGTTGCCATTCTCCACCGAAGGGACAGCTTGAGTTCTTGAGCATGTTTAACATGTCACATAAATAAGCAAGTTTTGCAACCCATTCTGTGTCCCTGAAATGAGAGTCCAGTGGTGACTGTCTTTCTAAAAGAAGTCTCAGGAGCAGCCCTTGTAAAGCAAAATCTCTGGCCAGTGATCTACCTTTAGAAATCCATCTTATTTCTGTGTATAAGGGAAGATATGTGCTCTGCGTCCATTTCCTTACAGAGCTGTGTGAATAGACGAGTTAAGGACATGTACTTCAATGTGGTTGATGATTTTAATCATATCTGTCAAAATGTTAAGATCAGGTGACATTTTGTGGCTAGCCAGCATTTCTCTATGGGTGACACAGTATGTAGACTCATTTTCAAAAGTGACCTTTTTGTCCTGAGTAGTGAAACCAGAAACCCCTCTAGCCATAGCAGCCACTTTGGCCCGGCATACACCAATACAAAATGACCAATTCAATTTTCCTGATATGTAATCATTCAAGGACTTGAATAGTTCTGAAGCCTTGGTGTTGGTTGGCAACAGAAGTACACATAACATGTCTTCATGCACATCCTCCTGAAAATATATAGACATAAAGACAAGCTTGGTTGCCTTGTTGTCAACATTGGTAGACTTGCCAAACTGGATTGAGTACCACAGTTACTCATTAATCCAATCTAACAATTGTGCTTCAGTATCCTCTGTTATTTCATCAATCTGTATAGATATAGTGCTAGTCAAATGAAGAATATGTGCCACCTTTTGAATTTCAGCCTCTCCTAAAAGTTCATGACAAAGTCCTTAGCAGCAGGTAGCATCAACTTTTCAAAAACAGTAAAGGGCTTCTTAGCTTTAGCCATGTGGTTAGCCACTAAGAATAATGTTCTCAGTGCAGACAGATTTGATGAAGTGGTGGCCTTTATTAATTGCTCCTATTCTTCAGGTTCATGCTTTTTCTTTTGAAAAACTCCAAAGGCTTGTCTTTTACTGCAGGGTGCTTGGTCTCCATGAGGCAAAGCAGTTTCCAAGGTTTCATGGGTTCATGGGATAGCCAGTCCTCACATGTATATAAAGAGGGCTTAGAGAATGAGAATTACGTGTTGCAATGAACACGTGTTGCAATTAGGACGCTTGGTATTTTCTTTGAAATGCAGCTTTCTTTGTGTTGGCAGTCTTAGAGTAGTAGTCTGGTGTTTCATCACTGGTTCTTTCCCCTCTTTTGAAAGAACTCCAGCAACATTTTTTTTAAATCATTTTAGATGGGGTTATCTTGTGGCCTTACCAAAACTGTGACTGACAAAAGTGCACAGTGACAGAAAGAGGCACAGATGGAAGTGGTAAATAATATAATGGGCAGGCCATGTGTGGAATAAAATAAGTGTCAGATCCCAACTCAAAACCTGCCACCAGATGCATCTTAATTGTCACTTGCCACTCACTGATAGGGTTTTGATATGAGCCTGCAAACAATTGATTTATTGTGATCTCTGTGCAGTCAAACCTCTCTGATAATGATAATCTGTACTTGCAGCTGCTCCCCAGTGCTAGCACCTTAGATCATCCTGTGTTAGATTCTCATGAGAAGCGTGCAACCTAGATCTCTCACATGCCCAGGTAACAGTAGGGCCCACAATTCTATGAGAATCTAAAGCCATCAAGGCACTTACAGGAGGCAGAGCTTAGGTGGTAAAGTAAGTGATGGGGAGTGATTGTAAATACAGATGAAACTTCACTCAATTGTCTGCATGCAGCTCATATCTTCCTGTACAGATTGGTTCCTAACAGGATATGAACTGATAATTCTCCATGACTCAGAGATTGGAGGCCACTGGTCTACAGAATACTGTTCTTTTTAATATATTTTGATTTTCATGAATAGTTTATTATAATTTTGTATTAATTTCTACTGTACAGTAAAGTGATTCAGTTATATGAATCTATATGTGTGTGCATATGTGTGTGTGTGTATGTAAATGTATATCAGCTCAGTTCAGTTCAGTCTCTCAGTCATTTCCAACTCTGCGACCCCATGGTCTTGGAGTGCCAGGCTTCCCCGTCCATAACTAATACCCAGAGCTTGCTTAAATGCATGTCCATTGAGTCAGTGATGCCCTCCAACCATCTTATCCTCTGTTGTCCCTTTCTCATCCAGCCTTCAATCTTTCCCAGCATTGGGGTCTCTTTCAATGAGTCAGTACTTCACATCAGGTGCCAAAGTACTGGAGTTTCAGCTTCAAAATCAGTCCTTCCAGTGAATATTCAGGACTGATTTCCCTTAGGATGGACAGGTTGGATCTACTTGCAGTCCAAGGGAGTCTCAAGAGTTTTCTCCAACACCATAATTCAAAAGAATCAATTCTTTGCTGCTCAGCTTTCTTTATGGTCCAGCTGTCACATACATTCATGACTACTGGAAAAAAATCATAGCTTTGACTAGATGGATATTTGTCAGCAAAATAATGTCTGTGCTTTTGAATATGTTGTATAGGTTGGTCATAGCTTTTCTTCCAAGGAGCAAGCATCTTTTAATTTCATGGCTGCAGTCACCATCTGCAATGATTTTGGAGCCCACGAAAATAAAGTCTATCACTGTTTCCATTGTTTCCCCATCTGTTTGCCATTTAGTGATGGGACCAGATGCCATGATCTTTGTTTTTTGCATGTTGAGTTTTAAGCCAGCTTTTTTCACTTTCCTCTTTCAGTTTCATTAAGAGGCTCTTCAGTTCCTCTTCACTTTCTGCCACAGAGGTAGTGTCATCTACATATCTGAGGTTATTGATATTTCTCCTGGCAATCTTGATTCCAGCCTGTGCTTCATCCAGCCTGTCATTTTGCATGATGTACTCTGGATATAAGTTAAATAAACAGGGTGACTATATACAGCCTTGACACACTACTTTCCCAATTTGAAACCAGTCTGTTGTTCTATGTCCAGTTCTAACTGTTGCTTCTTGACCTTCCTACAGATTTCTCAGGAGGCAGGTAAGGTGGTCTGGTATTTCCTTCTTTAAGAATTTTCCAAAGTTTGTTGTGATCCACACAGTTAAGGATTTGGCATAGTCAATAAAGCAGAAGTAGATATTTTCTGTAACTCTTTTGCTTTTTCTTTGATCCAACAGACATTGGCAATTTGATATCTGGTTCCTCTGCCTTTTCAAAATACAGCTTTCTACACAAGCACATCACCAGATGGTGAATACTGAAATCAGATTGATTATATTCTTTGCAGCCAAAGGTGAAGAAGCTCTATGCAGTCAGCAAAAACAAGACTGAAGCTGACTGGCTCAGATCATGAACTTCTTATTGCAAGATGCAGACTTAAATTGCAGAAGGTAGGGAAAACCACTAGATTATTCAGGTATGACCTAAATTAAATCCCTTACGATTATACAGTGAAAGTGACAAATGGATTCAAGGGATTAGATCTGAGAGAGTGCTGTGGATGAAGGTTTGTGATTTGTACAGGAGGCAGTGATCAAGACCATCCCCAAGAAAAAGAAATGGAAAAAGGCAAAATGGTTGTATGAGGAGGCTTTAAAAATACTTGAGAAAAGTAACGAAGTGAAAGGCCAAGGACAAAAAGAAAGATATACCCACCTGTGTGGGAAGAGGAGGGCATAGAGGAGCTATCCCACGTTGAAGGTCAGGAAGGGCTGTGGTGAGGAGATACCCCTCAACCAAGGTAAGGAACAGTGGCTGCGCTTTCCTGGATCAGCCGTGAAGAGATACTCCAGACCCAATGTAAGAAAAACTCAAGTAAGATGGTAGGTGTTGCAAGAGGGCATCAAAGGGCAGACACACTGAAACCATACTCACAGAAAACTAGTCAATCTAATCACACTAGGANATAAACACAGTGTCAACAGGGCTCACTGAGTGCCAAGCAGTGTTCTAGTACTTTCTGTGCTTGAATTCACTTAATTCTCCCACCCGTCCTCCGATACGTCCACGCAGAGGCACAGAGAGACAAAGGCATTGGCACAGGGTCACCCAGCTGGGAAGCAGGGAGAGACAGGGTTTGAATCCAGAGTCTACACACTTTTTTTTAAAAATCCTTTTATGTGCTGGGTAGTGATTGCTACGCAGGCTTTCCTCTAGGCAGAGAGTGGCGGCTTCTCTTGTCCTTGGTGCACAGACTTCTCGCGGCCGGAACACAGGATTTCGGACTCTGTAGCTTCATTGCTCCGAGGCAGATGGGATCTTCCCAGATTGGGATCGAACCATGTCTCCTGCACTGGCAGGAGGATTCTTTAGCGCTGAGCCCCCAGGGGAGGCCCCAGGGTCTACACTGTTGATTACCGTCTTAGCTGCCTCCAGATGCCCTGCCTTCGTGCCTGGCATACAGAAAACCTCAGTCGCTCTTATTACACTATTATAGAATTATTCTTAGATATTTTATCATAAAATCTATCATAACATTACTGTATGTTATTAATAATCATTCATCCCTTTTTCTGCCCTTCTATCCACACTGCTTCCCGGATGGACAGAACACGCAGGGCTTCTGGCTTGTGAGGTCTAGATTTCTCCTCCCCACCCCCGGTGTCCCAGTCTCATGAGCAGCTGGGGGCTGGGCAAGAGCTCAGAGGCAGCTGAGTCCCAGCTCGGCCTCCAGAGTGCTGTGTGACATTGGACAGAGTGCTTGCCCCCACTGAGACTCCGTTTCCCCCCCTGTGAAATGGGTAGGCAGGGCTGTAACAAGCTACCAGTCAATGGCTTCACCCCACAGGGTGGCTCTTGTACACTCCCACGATGTTTTATTTTAAAAGGAGAAAACGTTCGAATATTTTTAGAGAATAATGCCAAAGCCTCCCTTCTTAGGGAAACTCAGGAGCTTGGGCCACACTAGAGTGTCCTGAAGCTGCCCCTTCGGTGGCCTGGGCTCTCCTGGTTTCTTCCCACCGTGCCCCAGCCCTGAGGGTCCCTGGCCGAGTGCACACCTTCCAGGCTCTGAGGACCCCAGGGGCCTGCCTGGGTGTCATTTGAATGAGCAGATCCGTTGCTTTAAATACGAGTATTTGTATTTTGAACCACTGGTTTCAGTGTTCTCCAGGAGTTCTTCTAGCGCTGCTTTTCTGGGTCCTCAGAGACTGAGGCCTCTTACCTCTTCTGCGGCTGTAAACCTTCAAGGCGTTTTTTTTTTTAATGTGGCTCCCCCAGGTCTTAGCTTGCGGGATCTCTAGTTGCGGCACGTGCGAGCTAGCTCCTTTACCAGGGATCGAGCCTCAACTCTCTGCATGGGGAGCGTAGAATCTTAGCCACTGGGCCGCCAGGAGAGTCCCCTCAAGGCTTTTAACACGGCCTTGTCCCCATCCTGCAGTCCCTCTCTAGGCCCCAGGGTCCGGCCTTACCAGGTCCAGGCCCCTGACTAGCCCACAGGGTTATTTGGGGGCCGGGTAAGGTCCCTCTAGGGCTTCCCAGGGGGCTCAGTGGTAAAGAATCCACCTGCCAATGCGGGAGATGTGAGTTTGATCCCTGGGTTGGGAAGATCCCCTGGAGGAGGAAATGGCAAATCATTCCAGTATTCTTGCCTGGGAAGTCCCACGGATAGAGGAGCCTGGCCAGCTACAGACCATGGAGTGGCAAAGAGTCGGGCACGATTGACGGAGGCCCCTCTGCCATGAGGACTGGTGACTGTGTCTGCCCCAGCGCGTCCGAGCCGCCTCACAGCTGCCGGAGCACCATCCCATACCCTCTTCCTGCCCTCACAGGGTGCCAGAGAGACACTTCTCTATTGACAGCTTCACTTCCCAGAAACTGACACTCCGGTCACTTCCCTGAAGTCACGCAGGCCTGAGGTGACAGCACCAGGATTCGAACCTGCTCCCCAGCTCCAGTGGCTGCCGTGGCTGGCCAGCCACCCCCCTGTCACTGCACGGAGAGCCACGGGGCGATGTCTGCAGTCAGCGCCCTGACCCCTGCACCGGGCCCTGGGCCACACTGGGCCCTCGGTAACCTGCTAAATAAATAAGGACACGTGGCAAGTTCTCAGCTAGATGCTGGGGTGCAAGATTCAGGAAGCCACCAGGTCCCACTTTTCCCAGAGCACATGTTCCAGTAGAGGCAGCAAAAAGAAAAAGAGAAAATGATGTCTCTGACCTGAGCTGCCCAACTGGGAACCTGGGGCTTCCCAGGGCGGCTCAGCAATAAAGAACCTGCCTGCTAATGCAGGAGACACAGGAGAGGCCGGTTCCATCCTTGGGTCAGCAAGACCCCCTGGAGAAGGGAATGGCACTCCACTCTGGTGTTCTTGCCTGGAGAATCCCATGGGCAGAGGAGCCTGGTGGGCTACAGCCCGTGAGGTCGCAGAGGGTTGGACATGACTCCGTGACTGAGACACACCACACCTCTCAAACTTGAACACTTGCATGAATCCCCTGGAGATCTCGCTGAACTCTGCAGATGCTAACTGGGCAGGTTGGGGGGCAGGCCCAGCTCTCAGGGGACTCCAGTGCTGCTGTCTAAAGACCACACTTGAAGCAGTGACAGCCTAGATCAGAGGTCAGGAAACTACAGCCCATGGGCCAAATCTGGTCCACAGCTTGCTTTTATAAATAAAGTTTTATTGAAACATGAAATAAAGTTTTATTGAAACCTAGACAGCATATTAAAAAGCAGAGACATTACTTTGTCATCAAAGGTCTGTCTAGTCAAGACTGCGGTTTTTCCAGTAGTCATGTATGGATGTGAGAGTTGGACTATAAAGAAAGCTGAGTGCCGAAGAACTGATGCTTTTGAACTGTGGTGTTGGAGAAGACTCTTGAGAATCCCTTGTACTGCAAGGAGATCGAACCAGTCCATCCTAAAGGAAATCAGTCCTGGTTGTTCATTGGAAGGACTGATGTTGAAGCTGAAACTCCAGTACTTTGGCCACCTGATGCAAAGAGCTGACTCATTTGAAAAGACCCTGATGTTGGGAAAGATTGAGGGCGGAGAAGAAGGGGACAACAGAGGATGAGATGGCTGCATGGCATAACCAACTCAATGGACATGAGTTTGAGTAAACTCCAGGAGTTGGTGATGGACAGGGAGGCATGGAGTGCTGCGGTTCATGGGGTCGCAAAGAGTTGGACACGACTGAGCAATTGAACTGAACTGATTGAAACGGGCCCACACTTCTTCCACCTACCACAGCAGAGTCCAGTAGTTCTAACAGAGACCATATAGCCCACAGACCTGAAAACAGTTTTTATAAAAAAATCACTAGTGCTTTTTTTAAGGGGAAAAAAAAAATTCTATTGCATTTGTTACAACATTGCTTCTGTTGTTTATGTTCTGTTTTTTTTGGCGGGAAGCATGGGGGAATCTTAGCTCCCTGACTAGGGATTGAACTCACAGCCCCTGCATTGAAAGGTGAAGTCTTAACCACTGGACTGCCAGGGAGGTCCTGAAAATAACAATTATTGGGCCCTTTATAGGTAGTCTGACAACCTCCATCTACTCATATTACTCAAGTAATAGTGTTTTGTGATTTGGTGAATGTAAGGTTGTCATTAAAAGGATTGCAGTTAACATTTGAGGGCCCCCTGGGTACTTAGCTCTTTAGGGGTAGTTCACTATTGTATCCACTTTATGGGTGAGACAGACTGAGGCTGGGATTGGCTGGGTCACGGATGCGGAGTCTAGGGGGCCAGGAAGCGGGCGAGGCCAACTGGTGCCAGGTGAGTACATTCTTGTTACATCAGAGCTTCTGCCTGGAAAATCTTCATGGAGCACAGAGAAGGTTTTGTTTTGATTTCAGCCCATCGCAGCGCACTCGGATGCCTTCACTTCTTTGTCTGTTCTCCCATGGAGTTGACAGATAATCCATGCAGCTGGTGCTGGGAGTTGGGGGCCTTGCTGACCCCTAATGTCGGGAGGACATAGGGAATGCCCAGTCCTGTGCCTTCCAGTGGAGGAGGCAGTGAGCCAGAGAGGCCACTCAGGCTGCTAAGCACCTGGGGGAACCTGACACAGGCTTGGGAGGCAGTCAAGGAAGGCTTCCTGGAGGAGGGGGTACAAATTGTACCAATAGGAGTTAGCTGTGTTGAGGAGGGCAGGAAAGGTTTTCTAGGGGAAGGGAACCACAGGCACAAAACTGGCCTTGTTGGTTTGGTACAGCTCACAGCACTGAGATTTTTCTCTGTCTGTGTGTGTGTGTTGGGGATGAGAGAATGTTAAAAATTGGCTGTGTCAGAAAACCTGGGTTTACCCTGGTGAAGGAAAAAGTTTTCCTCTCCAAGTTCCCCTCCACCTTCTGATGGCTTCCTGGACAGGGTCTGCTGTGGGTGCTAACTCAGTGCTTGTCTCCAGGGAGTCCTGTGGATGAGTGAAGGGCAGACCCCCCGCTGGGCNCGAGGTTGGGTGTTCCTGGTGGCCTTGGGTCGGGGTCACGTGAAAACCATCCCTGAGGAGGTGGGAGACTCGCCCACCTGCTGGGGCCCCCCACTCCACACCCTCCAGGGGATGACACACAGCCCCAAGGTTTGCAGAAGGGGTTGGGGCTGTGGAGTCAGAGGTCACTGACCTCCCAGCGGGCTGACGGCAGGCTTGCTTTCAGCCTGGGGCTGCGGCTGCCGTGGCCTCAGGAACCTCGGTCCTCCACTCAAGTGTCTCTGCCCTTGGGTTGCACGGAGGATGCTGTTGTAATTGCAGGCATTCTGTGGGTTCGCTAAGGAAACCAGAAGGGAGAGACGCAGCTCTGCCGAGGAGGGAAGGGGCTCTCCTTGCGTGAGACTCCAGTGTCTGGGGATCCCCTCCTGCCACCCCTTCCATCCCGAGAAGGTCGGTGGGAGCGCAGCACCTTTGAGCAAGCGGCAGCACCCCCCAACCCCCGAGGGCTTGTCCTCCACAGCTGGCTGCACCCCACGCCCAGAACCCCCACCTAGCAGCTCTGGAAGGGGCCCAAGAGTTTCCATTGCTCACACGTTCCCAGCTGCTGCTTTGGCTAGACAGACCTGTGTGGGCAAAGTGGTGTCTCTGCTTTTTAATATGCTGTTTAGGTTTGTCATAGCTTTTCTAACAAGGACCAAGCATCTTTTTAATTTCATGGCCACAGTCACCGTCTGCAGTGATTTTGGAGCCCAGGAAAATAAAATATGTCTAGCAGTGTAGGCTGAAGATTCTGCTCCACCACATACCTGCCGAGAGTTCTGAGGCAAGGCCGTTACCTCTCTGTGCTTTGGCTTCCTCGTCTGTCAAATGGGATAATAACAGCACTGTTTTCGTAGGTTAGCTGTGAGGATTAAATGAACTAATACGGGTAAGGTGCCTAGAACAGTGCCCAGGCATGGAGTAAGCAGTCTACGCGTGTTTGCTGCTATTAGTTACTGCTGTTACTTTTATTACCATTGTCATTTCCATCCACCCCCATATGGTTCTGCAAATGAACTTTTTGGCCAAGCCAGTATATATGTAGATGTTTTTTTTGTTGTTGTTTTTATAGGTACTATCTCACTCTGACTTTAGAATCTTCACAGTATACCTTGATTTTAATTAGTATAAAAAAGAAAGGAAATGATCGCTGGTTTATCTAGATAGACTGGGTTGGGCAGTGTTTTCTTTTAAGAGGAAATTTATTGCAGGACTTAGCTCACCCATTTACGGGTCAGACACACTTGAATTAACTTGTGCACAAGCAGTGTGACCTTGGGCCAGCCCCTTCTCTTCTCTGGTTTCCAGTGTAAAATGGGAATCCTATTAGTGACTGTCTCTTGGGTTCCTGGCAGGATTATACGTGAGTTTATGTGGTGCCTAATGCATAGAAGTGCTCAGTAATTCATAGCAATCTGGATTGTGTTGTTTACCTATCTTACAGATAAGGAAACTGAGGCTCAGGGACATTAAGGGACTCTTCCCACAGCAGCATGCTTCCTGAGTCTGTTTCTGGTGATGTCTGGGCAAGTCTGCAGATGCAGATACTTCCAACAGAGTCCCAGGCCCCTTCAGCACCCCAAACCATTTTTCTTTAAAGAGAGGCCATTCACTCATTCTGACTTTAGCCCCCAGAAGTCAATGAACCATGAAGAGACGGTTCTCCTCATGGGTTCCTCCCTCTGATTTTTAAAGTGTTCTTGTTCTGAGCAGCTCTTGGAGCTCTTTGAAAGTCTTCCTCTTCTGTCTGCTTTGGGAGCAAGCAAGCAAGCAAGAGGGAGGAGGGTTTCCCAGTCCTGGACTGTGTTTGTCCACGAGGGAAGCAGGTGGGCAGGTTGATGTCCCAGGTAAAACGAGATTCCCAGGGATGTGCTGCCTGCAAATGGTTCTCTTAAAACCCCCACCCAGGGATTTCCATGGTTAAGAATCTGCCTGCCAATGCAGGGGAAACGGGTTCGATTCCTGGTCCGGGAGGATTCCACATGCCTCGAGGCAACTAAGCCCGGGAGCCACAACTGCTGAGCCCACGTGCTGGTACTGAAGCCTGTGCACAGCGACGAAGACCCAACACAGCCAGAAATTAAAAAGAAAACCTCACCCCGTCCCCCCACGCATACCCCAAAAATCACCTGTGAAAGACTTCTCTTATCTGGGAACTTAACATCAGGAAGTGTTGGTGACCTGCTTGCTTTGTTCCTGGTCAAGCCTTTCTACCTTACTGGCTCTAGGCCATGGCAAAACTTGCCCAGCGAAGACACGCAGTCAGAAAAGCCATAAACTACAATTAAGGGGCAGGGGGAAGCTCGTCAAGGACTTTTCTCAGCGTAAAGTATCAGAACAGCCTTCTGACCTTTGGGTAACGACAGTCTCCTGGTTAGCTTCCCGTGAGGAAAACTCCAATCCACACACCCTTGGGGGCAGAAGTGAGAGTGCTTAGCTGGCTCCAGCCATCGCTGTGTTTTCCCCTGAGACTTTGGGAATCAATTTTGCTTAGTTTTATCAGAACAAAAGAAAAAATCATGCTGGGGTCTGGGAGAAGACCATGTGAGTGGTGAGTGTGCCAAGGTCCCACAGGGCCTCGATGTGTCTGTATCAGTTGGTTGTGAGTGGTTGAATCCTGGTTTAAAATAGTTAAAGGTGCAGGGGAAAAAAAGGGGGATTTATTGGCTTAGATAAACGGTTAAGTCCCGAAGTAGATTGCCTTCGAGTGTAGCTGTCTGGGTGCTTCACCCTTGTAGGATGCTGTCTCTCTCTCTCTTTTTAAAGTTTTATTTATTTATTTACTTTTGGCCCTGCCGGGTCTTGGTTGCTGCATGGCCTTTTCTCCAAGGGCAGCGAGTGGAGGCTGCTCTCTGATTGTGGGGTGTCGGCTTCCCTCACTGCAGAACACAGGCTCTCGGGTGCGTGGACTTCAGTAGCTGCAGCACGCGGGCTCAGCAGCTGTGACTCCCGGGCTGAGTTGTTCCGTGACGTGGGGGATCTTCCCGGAGCAGGGATCGAACCCGTCTCTCCTGTCCTGGCAGGTGGATTCTTTACCGCTGAGCCACCGTGGAAGCCCGACACGATGTCTTTCATTCTCTGTCTCACCGATGGGCTTTTTTTCTACGGTGGCTTCATTCTCAGGCCTGCTCTCCCCCTTGACGTCTCCAGTCATCTGTCCTCCTCATTTAGCTCTAAGAGAACGGGTTCTCTGATTCTTCTCGAAAGCCCTAGGATTGCTTCCTATTCACCCGCCTGGAGTCTCGTGCCCATGCATGACTGTCTGTACCCTTTTGTTGACCAGACTTCAGCTGCTGGTCTCGGGCAAGGGGTCAGCCCTGTCCCGGTTACAAGGATGGAGAATGCGTGCATCCCAGCAGACAGATGCCCACAGCGCCAGTGGTGGAGCAGAAAGGGAAAAGGAAGGCAGGGTTTATGTCCTGGAGGAAAAAGCGGAAGCAGCCGCTGCCCTTAACGGAGCCTTCAATCTGCTCCGATATGGCATGAAGGCCATTACGTGTATTTAACTGCTCTCCTCTTTCACAGGCAGGGAACTGAGGCTCAGAGAGGTTAAGTGACTCTCCAGACAGGTGGAGAATTCAAACTTGGCTCCATCTTCCTGCAAAGCCCATGTGTTCATGGCTCCCTGATACCTGGGAAAACTTAGTGATCTGCAGAGAGAACTCAAAAAATATGAATGCCTGGGGCAGTGCCAAGCTCTGTGTCAAGGCTGAGACTAGATAAGAATTGTACTTAAAGACTGCAGGACCCATCAGACCCTGCCGCCCGGCCTCTCTGCCGTAGCCTCTGGCAACCACAATTACAGTTCTGTCTTCATGACTGATGACTCTGGACACCTCGTGTAAATGCCTTCGTGCAGTATTTGTCTTTTTGTGACTGGCTAATTTCACTTAGCATAATGCCCTCCAGGTTCATCCGTGTTGTAACATGTATCCGGATCACCTTCCTTGTTAACGCTGAGTAACATTCCGTTGTGTAAATAACCCACATTGTGTAAATACCCCCCATTGTGCACCTCTATCCACGAACCCTTGGGTGGCTTCCACACTTTTGCTATTGTGAGTAATACTTCTGTGAACGTAGATGTAAAAATACCTCTTTGAGACCCTGTGTTCAGTTCTTCTGGGTCTTCTGGGGCGTGGAATTAGCGTGGGTCATATGCTAATTCTTTATTTTTAATTTTTTGCAGAACCTCCTTACTGGTTTTTCACAGTGACTGTACCATTTTACATCTCCAGCAAATAATTCAAAGATTCATTTTTTGACATCCTGGCCAACACTTGTTATTTTCTGTTTTTCTGGGGTTTTGTTTGTTTGGGGGGTTGTTGGTTTTGTTTTGTTTTACACTAGTGAAGTCACTTAGTCGCGTCCGACTCTTTGTGACCCCACAGACTGTAGCCTACCAGGCTCCTCTGTCCATGGGATTTTGCAGGCAATAGTACTGGAGTGGGTTGCCATTTACTCCTCCAGGGGATCTTCCTGACCCAGGGATCGAACTCGGGTCTCCTGCATTGCAGGCAGACCCTTTACCCTCTGAGCCATCAGGGAAGTCCTTTTGTTTTACACTAGCCATCCTAATTGGTATAAGGCGGCAACTCATTGTATTTTTTGATATGTGTTTCCATGATGATTTTTGATGTTGAGCATCTTTTCACGTACTTGTTGACCATTTGTCTGTCTTCTTTGGATAAATGTGCTTTCAGATTCTTTGCCCAGCTTTTAGCCAGTCGGTGAGTTTTAGGGCTTCCCTGTAGATTCTGCTGTGAACCCCTTTGCAGCTCTGTGATTTGCACATATATTTTCCGTTCTGTTGGAGAAGGGAATGGCAACCCACTCCAGTGTTCTTGCCTGGAGAATCCCAGGGACGGGGGACCCTGGTAGGCTGCCATCTATGGGGTTGCGCAGAGTCGGACACAACTGAAGTGACTTAGCAGTTTCCCGTTTTATGGCTTGCCTTATTACTCTGGGGATAGTGTCTTGAGAAGCACAAAATATTTTAATTTTCATGAAGTCCAGTTTTTTTTTTTTCTTTTATTACCTATGCCTTTGGTGTCAGATCCAAGAAATCATCGTCTGCTTCTGTTTCGAAGGCGCAGTTGGCAGGTTTGGCTGCCGGGTTGGGTTGGGGTGGGAGAGACAGAGAGGAGTCGGAGGTTCCGGCTACCTCCCAGGCTTTTGGCCCAAGCGTCTTGACTGCCCACAGCTGGAGTAGGGTGAGTTAGGGGGAGAAATCAAGAGATGAGCTTTGGGCGCGTTAAATTTGAGGTCCCGCTTGATGCAAGCAGAGGCAACATGGGCATGGCTGGTGGCCAGGTCTGGTGTCGGGGAGGGAGATGTGGGCTGGGGATGACAGCCCAGAAGTCACCAGCCTGCGGGGAGCAGAGGGAAGCCTGGTGAGCGAAGTGCAGGCGGCAGCGGCAGACAAGTAGCGGAGTGTGAACCCTGCTGCCTCTGCAGAATGGCCCAGCGTAAGGAAAAGAGTCTCAAACTTTCTTGCACCGAGCCGGGACAGAGAGTGGGAAACAGGCCGACATCACCTCCTTGGCCTCTGATCAGAAGCCACCCCGGCCGTGGCGGCTCATTTCTGGCATGTTTTGCAGCGGGGGCAGGTCTGTGTGCCAGGCACCGGGGTGGGATTGGCACAATCGGGTGCCGAGGCTCCATCCACTTCTATGTCCCGGCACCTGGCACCGAGCCTGGCCCCGGGAGAGCGCCCAGCAGCCAGCGGTGGTTGAATGGATGAATGGAGTCCTGTGTGTGCCTCTGGGACCACGGGAAAGGTGGGTGGCTGGGAGGGTGCCCAGCGGCGTTTGGCAAAGTGTGATTTTCTAAGACTTGTTTTTATTGGATTGATCAGACCTACGGAAGGGTGCACACATCGTAAAGAGACTGCTGGATGAATTTTCAAAAGATATTCGTGCTTGTGTGTGTGACAGTACCCAGATCAAGAAAAGCACGTGCCAAGCACCCCCACCCCCACCCCAAGATACCTGTGCCTCCCTCTGGCATGCCTCCTTGCAAAGAGTGATTGCTGTCCCAAAATCTCCTACCGGAGATTAATTTCGCCTGTCTTTGTACTTCATATGCATATAGAGTGCTTACATGCACACAAACATACATCGTCTTCTGTATTGGCTTTTGGGGGCTAATATCTCAGCATGCTGTCTTGAGATATTCACCCATAGTATGAGAAGTTTCGGCTTGTTCTCTCTCCTGGCTGTCATGAATGGATTTATTGTATTTACTTATTTATCCGTCCCCTTGTTTATGAGCATTGGAGTAGTTTCCAGTTGGGGATGGTTACAAATAGTGCTGCAGGGAACAGGTCAATATGTATCCTTTGGGGGAAGAAGTTAGATGCATTTCTGATGATATATACTTAACAGTGGAATTGCTGCGTCATAGAGAAGGTACAGAGCTTCTCTGGTGGCTCAATGGTAGAGAATGAGCCTGTCCATGCAGGAAATGTGGGTTCGATCCCTGGGTCTGACCCGGAAGATGCCTGGAGAAGAAAATAGCAGCCCACTCCAGTATTCTTGCCTGGGAAATCCCATGGGCAGAGGGGAGCCTGGCGGGCTTCAGTCATGAGATCGCAAAAGACTCAGACACATCTTAGTGGCACCACAACAGCAACCGCCAGAGAAGGTGCAGATGCAGCTTTTGTCTCTTATGCCAAAGAATTTTTCCAGAGAGAGTGTGCCAGGTCCCTCTCCCACCCATGGAACACGGACATTCTGATTGCATCACATCCTTGCTAACACTTGGTATTATTCTCTTTTTTCGTTTTAACCGTTCAGATGTATATGGCCCCAAGTTATATTTTTATTTTGCGTTTATTTCTCTGCTGAGGTGGTGCACCTTTTCAAATGCTTATTGACTATTTAGATACCGTCTTAAATGAAGTACTGCTTCAGATTTGCCCCTTTTCCTAATGGGTTGCCTGTCCTGTTCTTGCTGATTTCCCAGAGCTCTTTGCATATTCTGAATACAAATATCTTGTTTGCCATATGTATTGCAAATATGTTCTTCCATGTGTAACTCAGTAGGAGGAACCAGAAGTTTTGAGCCTCCAAGGCATTGACTTGAATACAGGTCAAGCTGTCACTTGCCTGAACTTCAGTTTCCCTCTCAACTCCGCAAGTATTTAGCCTAGTGCTTCGTGTATAAATGGGGCAGGGATGGTTATTAGCACCTCTGTAGGAACGAAAGAGCCCTGAACTAAAACAGGCAAAAACTAGCCCTGCCGGGACTTTTCAACCTGTTATCCCTGTTCTTCAGGCCAGTTCTATAAATATCTGTTAAGCATATACTTTGTATCAATTGCCAAGCTAGAGATTGAAAGTCCAGTGGTGAAGAAAATGCAGTTCCTTCCCTTGGAGGAAGTTGCACCCGGGTGAGTACAGGGGTCTATGGGAGCCCATGAGAACACTAACTGGACCGGAGGCATCAAGGAAGGCTTCCTGGAGGAGGCAGGCTTCATGGTACAGTATGCTTGGTAAGCCTCTTCTTTTTGGGTGCATGTTTTTGGGTGCCTTCGGTGTACAGGCACTGGTTCCCAGCCGGGAGCAATTGTGTTCCCAGGGGATACTTGGAGATATTTTTGGCCATCACCACTTGGGGAGCGAACACTACTGACGTTTAGTAAGTTGAGACCAGGGATGCTGCTAAACAAGGCATAGGACAGCCCCACAACAAGCCCTCCAGATGTCGATAGCACTGAGGTCGGGGAACCTGGAAGTGGACAGTGCTGATGCCATGTGGCATTATAATAAGGGGAATGAGCAGAAGGACCAGGAATGTGATCTCATGTGGGGAATGTCAGAGAAGGCTTCCTGGAGGAAGGAACCTGGAGCTCTATCTAGGAGGAAGGAGTGGGGACTGGCAGAAAGTGGGAGATGCTGGGGAAGGACTCAGATGAATCACAGAACTGGGAACTCAGGGCATGTGTGGAGATTCCACTCATGTCCAGGACAGGCTGGGAAAGGAGGCGTTGAGAGGGCTATGGGACCAGACACTGAAGGAACGAACTTGTGTGTCCGCTCCTGGAGGCACGTGGCTCGTGGAGCCCTTGAAACGTGGTTAGTACAGCTGAGGCACTGAATTTTTTATATTGATATAATTGAAATGTAGATTTCAAAACAGAAACTCCATTCCGTGTCTTGGGAAACTTTATAAATGTGTGTAGAACTCTTCAGGGGCATGGATGTAAATGTTTCCAGCTGTAACTCTGATGACCTTTAGTTGTGGATTGGGTGTTTCTCCTGACAATTTATCATCCAAATTGAGGTGCACTAATGATATGCCCTGATATCAAAGAATTAGTACTAAGGAAAAGAAGGAAGTCAGTTGTCTCATTAATCATTTTCTATATGGACTAATAATATTTTCGGATGCACTAGGTGAAATGAAATCTGTTATGAAGTGTCAGGTCACCTTCTTCTTTTCACGTCTCTAACGGGTGGCTGCTGGAAAATTGACTTCCACGTGTGGCTGACCTTGAACTTGTGCTGGATGTCGCTGTTACAAACCGTGGGGAGGAGCTGGAGCGGCTGGCTGGAGCTGAGGGCTCACAGAAGAGTACAGACAAGAGGGTGGCGTGGTCTGGTTTCTGTGGCAGCTCCACCCACCAGCCACAGGTAGGGAGGGAAGATTCCAGAGGACGGGACAAGACCAGCCGTAGGGAGACCGACGGGAAGACCTGAGCTCTGACCGCAGAGAGAAGCCGTGCCGTCCCAGACAGGTAGTGTCTGCTGCTGATCCCCAGGCGGGTGGCCAGGCTGGGCCCTGAAGGAGGAGGTATGTTTGGGGAGAGACGGGGACATCCTGGGAATGACCGACCCTTCAAAGGGGCCTCAGTGCTGAGAGCTGGGAGGGAAGACCTCAGCTGATTCGGGTGTGCCTGCTCCCGGTGGCCACGGCTCCGGACACCTGCAGCCCCAGCCTGGCCGCTACCTGCACTCCACACTCAGGTCGGACACCCCCTGACCCCTCACCCCCCCTGCAACTTGCTGCCTGGCCCTGCTCGCCACTGCTCACCATCTGTGTGACTGTGAGCAAGTGGCTTTCCCTCCCAGGGGGATCGCCAGCTTTGCCTGGCCTCGCCCGTGTCGTTCTGAGAGCATAGGAGAGAAGGGAGTTGCCCATGGGTGACAGGTGTTCCTGGGGAGGACAGCGTGGAGCCTGGGGTGGGGTGGGAACTCTGGTATGTTCTGCAGTTTGCAAGGCAGCTTCCCATCTCTGATCCCTGCATCACATCCCCGTTTCGCAGCTTTGGAAGCTGAGGCTCAGAGAGGCGAAGCAGCTTGCTTGGGATCACACAAGGGCGACAGAGGCAGGATTTCGACGAAGGACCTGACACCTTGTGAGGTCCAAGGCTCCTGTGGCCACAGCTCAGTGTGCAGGGAAGGGCAGGCAAGGCGGCATCTCTCTGAGCCTCAGTCTCCTCATCTGTCAAATGGGCAGGGTGATGAGGAGGTAGGTAGTTGAATGCAGCGGTGCGGCACCTGGCCAAGACAGGGCTCCACGTGGCGGCTGCATGTCCTCCTGGCAGCTCTGCAGTGAGGGGCATGAGCCCATTTTTCAGGAGAGGACACTGAGGCTAAGGTATGCAGCCAGTGAGAGAAGGCTGGGGTCTCCTCCACCCCCCAGCTCCTTGGCTCTTTTCCCTCCCCCATCGTTGCTCTTGTCCCAGAGCCCTGGAGTCACCTCCTGTGCATTAAAGGGCAGGCTGACCCCGGGATCCAGCCAGTCCTTTGTCCTGGATGACTGGACATGAATGGGGACTTGGCAGCCTCCCCTGTGGTGCTTACAGACATTCCCGCCCCCGTCTCCAGAGCCAGTTCCCTCCCGTAGGACATTGTCTTTTTCCAGGTGAGGAGCTTCACTTCTTGAGAGCTGGAGTGCTTAGGCGGGAAGCTGGCCCAGAACACATCCAGGGTGTGGCCAGATCCTAAAAGCCGGAGGTGGGAGGAGGCCTTAGAAGTTGTCAGCCCACTGGGGTTCTGGCTATTTAGCCTCAGTTTCCACATCTGGAAAATGGGAAGACTCATCAGCTCAGGGAAAACAGCAACGTCTGACAATACAAAGTTGGTGCAGATGCATGGAGGGGTGGGGTTGGGGGTGACGGGTGGATTGCAGACTGCTGGTGGGGGGATCTTTGGAAGGCACTTTCTGCTGAAACAGGATGTGTGGCTCCCAAGCCAGCTGACTGCTTTTAGGTAACTACTTAGTACGAAGCTGTGCTTCTCAAGTCTGAATATGCATGGGGATACCTTCGTGTGTGCACGCTCAGTCGCTTCAGTCACGTCTGACGCTGTGTGACCCCGTAGCCCACCAGGCTCCCTGTCCATGGGGTTTCCCAGGCAAGAATTCTGGAGTGGGTTGCCGTTTCCTTTCCAGGGGATCTTCCCGACCCAGGGATCGAATCCACATCTTAACATCTCCTGCATTAGCAGGTGGGTTCTTTACCGCCTGCGCTCCCTGGGAAGCCCCGGGCTGCCTGGGGGCTGGATAAGATACAGACTGTGATTCTGCACCTCTGGGGTGGGGCTAGCAGGCTTCCAGGGGACCCTGCTGATGCCTTGGGGTGCCTCTGGGTCACGGGCAAGGGAGGCACGGTCTTCTGTGATGGGGTGCATTGTGTCCAAGGTGAAAACAGCCTCCGTGTCTATCAGGAAGGTTTTGGCCTAATGAGTGTCAGCCGTCCCTGCCCAGGATGTGCTGGAGCCGTTGAAAGGAGGGAGGCCTCTCGGGGTCCCCACGCTGCTGGGTCTGCCTCCCGGGAGGATGGCAGCCGCCTCTGAGTGCCGGGGCCTCGCCTGTGTCGTTAACCAGTGCGGCCCTCGACTAGAGCTGGGCCTGGCGCGCAGTGGGTGCTCCGGCAGGGTTTACTGGATGATAGACTCCGCATGCTGACACGGGAGGGTCTCCCCGACCTGGTGTGGGTGACCCGAGCCGGTTTCAGGATATGTCTGATGCAGAGCCTCTCAGGCCTGGCTTTACTGGCGTTTGGGGCTGGACGAGTCTTCGTGGTGGGGGCTGGCATCGGAGCATCTCTGGCCTCTACGCATCCGATGACCCCTAGTTGTGACAGCCCAGACTCTTATGTCCAGACATTGCTGTTCAGTCCCTCAAAATCAGCCCCAGCTGAGGTCCACTGGTGCAGTCGGACAGTGTGTGGCTGGAAGGAGGGAAGGGGAATGGAAGAAGGAAAGGATGGGTGTCTGGGAGGGTGAGGGACAGGCCCCGCGTGGTTTCCATTCAGATATGACTTCGGCTGTAACCTCACAGAAAGCAGGTGTGTATGTGGGGGCTTCCTCCCCACAGTGATTGACTGCGTTTACCTCTTAAAAGAGGGAAGAGGATGGAATTGCAGATTTTGCTCCCAGGAGACTTAATCCTTCTCTAGTATTTTCTTCTTAATATTTATTTATTTGGCTGTACCGGGTCTTCACTGTGACATGCAAGATCTAATTCCCCAACCAGGGGTTGAACTCGGGCTCCCTGCCTTGGGAGCATGGAGTCTTAGCCACTGGACCACCAGGCAAGTCCCGTTCTCTGTTATTGTTAAGTATAGAGGTTGTAACTTTGACCTGAGTAATTAAGTCAACTTAAAAAACAGAAATAGTCCAAGGACCCACTTCCTGGGTCTCCAGGAGTTAGTGAGAGTTCCCACCTGAAGCAGATGGAGAGGAAACCGCTGCTGCTTTATTGTGTGGCAGCCCCCTGGCAGCCCCTAAGCATACGGAGCAGTTAGGATCTTCTTTGCACACGGGCACACTTGAGCTCAGAGATGGAAAGGGACTTTTCCAAGGTCACGCAGCAGAGTAGGAGCTAGGCTTGACTGGAAATCAGTCTTCATGGCTGTGATATAGGGGCTCTTCTCTGCCACCCTGTGGCCCCTTCCAGGCTTCTGGGTCTCCTGGTCATCACACACGAGGCTCTGTGGGCTGTCTCACACCCCCCAGCTTGTTGATCACTTGGTGTTCACCAGCCCAGCTGGCACCCAGGAAGTGGGCACAGCTGGAGGCGGCAAGACTGTACATTGGGAGTTGTGGTTTGGCCGAGCAGCTCTGGGAGGACTGCCACAGTTGTGGAGCCTGCGATGGAGGCCCTTGGCAGAGACGGTCCCCCTAGGTGGGCGCTGGCCGCCAGCCCTGTGCTCCTTTCCTGCTCAAACACCTGCCATGCCTCACTAGTGCCCAAGTTGAAATTTCCTTCCTGCGTCTGTTGAGTTAGCATTCCATGCCATGTGGAAGATCCTTTGTGACTCTGCTCGATTCCAAACACAAATATTGGTCATAGTAATAATAAGGCCTGGAGTACCTACTGTTTGGTGCAAAGTTCTTTACTCACCTTATCTTTTTTAACTCTTTACAAAAGCCCTTTGGTACTGCTGCGTGTCTGAGCCTTATTGTACAGAAGAGGAAACTGATGCTTTTGAAAGTTAAGTGTCTCGCCCCAGGTCATGGAGCTCATGGTGCCACTAGAATCTGCAGCCTGACTCTAGAGCCAGCCTCTTTTTGGAAAAAAAAGAAATGTTAGTTTACTTATTTTAAATCTGGCTGTGCTGGGTCTTTGTGGCTGCATGGGCTTTTTCCCTAGAAGGCATTGAGCGGGGGCTACTCTAGTTGTGGTCCGAGGCTGCTTATTGTGGGGGCCCTCCTGCTGCCGATCACAGGCCCCAAGGCGCATGGGCTTCAGTAGCTGCGGTTCCTGGGCGCAAGAGCACAGGCTCAGAAGTTGTGGCATACACAGGCTTAGTTGCATGTGGAATCTTCCGGATCAAGGATCGAACCCGTGTCCTCCTGAGCCACCAGGGAAGCCTCAGGGCCAGACTGTTTACCAGGGGGCCAGCCTCCCTCCTCTTACAGGAGAATGAACCAGCTCCTTGGAAGAAAAGTTATGACCAACCTAGACAGCATATTAAAAAGCAGAGACATTACTTTGCCAACCAAGGTCTGTCTAGTCAAGGCTATGATTTTCCCAGTGGTCATGTATGGATGTGAGAGTTGGAGTATAAAGAAAGCTTGAGTGCCGAAGAATTGATGCTTTTGAACTGCACTGTTGGAGAAGACTCTTGAGAGTCCCTTGGACTGCAAGGATATCCAACCAGTCAAACCTAAAGGAAATCAGTCCTGTATATTCATTGCAAGGACTGATGCTGAAGCTGAAACTCCAATACTTGGGCCACCGGCTGCAAAGAACTGACTCATTTGAAAAGACCATGATGCTGGGAAAGATTGAAGGCGGGAGGAGAAGGGGACGACAGAGGGTGAGATGGTTGGATGGCCTCACTGACTTGATGGACATGAGTGAGTAAACTGTGGGAGGTGGTGATGGACAGGGAGGCCTGGCGTGCTGCAGTCCATGGGGTCGCAAAGAGTCAGACACGACTGAGCGACTGAACTGACTCAAGTCAGCAGAGAGGAGGCTGGCTCAGGGTGTCTGGAAAGCAAGACCCAGGCCTGGCTGTCCCATGACCTTGCTGTGCGACCTTGGGCAGACTCTCTTCTCTGGGCTCTCACTGGGCTTTCTCCAAGGCCGGCTCGACATTCCAAGGCTCAAAATCTCAATATTATGCAATAAACCTAGAAATCACCCCAGTTTCATTTTCCATTCTTTTATATCACACCAGTAATATATATCTGCTGTAGAACAGTTAGAAAATTCAGAGGGGAGAAAAGGAGAAATAGATGAAGCTCCATTTGGCAGTTTAGGGCATACCTTTCTGGAGTATTTTTCTAACATAAATACTTATCAGAATAGAGTTAGATAGCCTTTTTTATCACCAAATATCACGTCCCAGATCACCTGCAGGATAACGAATCCTTCTTTCTTACGGTCGTGTATATGTCTGTTATGGTTGTACTGTGAAATGTTTAATTAGCGTGTAATTAGAAGTGATGAAAAATGAAGAGCCGGCATTTACTGAAATCCTCCTGCTGCCGGGTCTTGCCCTAAGCATTTGCCTCAGTGGTCGTCACAGCAACCCTCTGAGGCAGGCAGTTCAGCCCCATTTTACAGATGGGAAAACCGAGGCTGTTGACGTTACCCTGTCCCAGATCTCCTGGCCCGTCCTTGGCAGAGCCGGACGTGGCCCCAGGCCCTTCCCAGCCCTCCACGCAGGCCTTTGACCCCTGGGCCACCCTGCCATGTGCCTCGCCACCCGTGTTCTCAGAGGCCCTGTTTCGTTGAGGGGTTGTGCCATGACTATTCAAGGAAAGGGAATGAAGGGGCTGCCAGCCGAACCTGGTGTGTGGGGAGGTGACCTGTGATGTATACAGCCAGAGCTCTATAAACGCTCCTCTCAGAGTGGACGTCACAGTGCAGTTTCTCAGGGCAAGTGGAGTTAGAGCCGCTCCGCCACTCCACGTGGATTCCCTCAAGGGGCGCCTCTCAGCCTCCGCTGTCCAGCCTGGGGGCTCTGTGGGCACAGTGTGAACAGAACTGCGCTCTCAGCTTGAGGTCTGCAGAAACCTGAGTTTGGTCTAGAGAGATCCCCTAAACCCAGGGCTGAGATTAAGCATGTGAGGGACTGGACTCCAGTACAGAATTTAAGGAAGTGCCCCAGAGCTCAGCAATCAAGATAAGTACTGTTTTAATGCAAATTTTAAAAACCCAAATAAAGGGTGAACCTTGAGAGCATTATGCTGAATGCAAAGCAGCTAAAACCCTGTGTTCTGTTTTCCGTTTATCTGAAGTGTTCAGAGGAGGACAAGTCACAGAGTGGTTGCCGGGGCTGGGGGAGGAGGGGGTTGGGGTGCCGCTCGAGCGCGGGGCTTCTCCTTGGNCTTCTCCTTGGGCTGATGAAGATACTCGAAAATTGATTGTGGAAATGTTAGCATGACTCCGTAAACGCACTTAAAACCGTTGAATTATACACTTTAAATAGGTGAATTGTATGATGTGTGAATTCAGTCCCGGTGAAGCTATTACACACCCCTCCAAAAAAAATCTAAATTGATTAAAAAAAAAAATCCATGATGAACGATATGTCAACAATAAAGACAGGATTAGGACTACTGTTTTCCTTCTGCCTCAGGCGCTAATACAACTGAGCTAGCGCCGTTATTTATCCTATTTAAAAATGTGATGTTTCCTTTGTCACTGTGTTTTTCTGGCAGTTTTTTTGTTTAATTGGAATATGGTTGCTTTACAATGTTGTGTTAGTTTCTGCTGTACAGCAAAGCGAACCAGCCATTCACATGCATATGTATATCCCACATACATATAGATCACATATTTGTATATATAAATCTCTATATATGCATATAAATCCTCTTTTTTGGGTTTCCTTCCCGTTTAGGACGCCACAGAGTACCAAGGAGAGCTCCCTGTCCTCTACAGTGTTCTCATTAGTTACCTGTTTTATTCAGAGTAGTGCGGCTCAGTGCTAAAGAACCCGCCTGCCGGTGGAGTCGCAGGAGACTCGGGTTTGATTCCTGGGTCTGAAAGATCCCCTGGAGAAGGAGACGACAGCCCACTCCAAGTAGTCTTGTCTGGGAGATCCCATGGACAGAGGAGCCTGGAGGGCTACAGTCCTGGGGTCGCAGAGTCACACGTGACTGA
>SJYQ01005128.1:0-26441 GCA_006410935.1 Redunca redunca
CCCAGTTCAAGGTCAGATGCTGCAGCAGCCCCAGGAGACCAGCACAGCTGGAGAGGAGAAAAAGCCAGGGCCCCAGTGGGTGGAATCGTGGCCATGGGACTTGTGGTTTGGAATGACTGACCTTCAGAGTTACACAAGGGTACTGGGTCTCCCTAGGGTCATTCCAGGACTGGGAAGCACTCCTGTACCTCCCTGGGTGTCAGCTGCTCAGCTTGGGGAAAGTCCAACTAAGCATCCTTTTTCTTAGAACATTGCCGGTTTATATCCTGTCCTGTTCTTCCCTGCCCAACCCACAATGGGAATGAAACTGATGGCGCCCACCTCCACTGTCTCCGTCCTGGCCATCTCCTGAGTCTGGGCCCTTGTACTCAGCAAGCAGTCAGGCTGGGACCCCACCTCCCATCCTCACCTGCATCTTGGAGGCAGCATCTGGCTGCAGCCCCAGGACCCACACAGACCCTCTGTTCCCAGCCTGTTCTGAAGGGCAGCCAGCCTGGTGTTTGGATCTGCTATCACTGAGCTGGATGCTCCCAGGGCCTGGGACTCAGACTCCCTCCAGGCCTCTCCCCCAGCATCCCTCAAAAGCCCATGTCCCTTCCCAACCCTACTTTATACATCTGTTCGCTTCTGTGTGCACCATCTCCCCACCAGAGGGTGGCTCTGGGAGGACAGGCTAGTGACTACTTTGTTCGCTTCCATGTATTCAGGGCCTGGCATGTGGAAGGCACTCAGTAAAGATGTGCTGAGTGGAGTAACAACTGTGTGACTGAACACATTCCAGAGGACTGAGATTGGGGGCATGAAGGGATTCCCAAAGCCTGTTTATCTTTACGGAGATGCGAGCCACACGATGTTCCTGTGGAGTCAAGCCTGGGCAGCCCCATCTCCATCTCAGAGCTGGGCTGCAGCTGAGGGGCAGGGTGCAGCCACCTGCACCCACTCCCCCACCCAAACTGGGGGCCCAAGGAACCTTGAAACAAAAAACTGAGGCAGGGAATCAAAAGAGGAAGTGCAAGAGACTTTTGCACATCGTTTGGGCATGGATTGGGCCCTGCTGTTTCAACTTCAGAGTAACCTGCCCCCTGGGCTCCTCTGGTCATCCCTGTCAAGTAGTGAAAGTCCCTCTCACTTCTTTTTGGGCAGAGGGCAGGCTGCACTGCACAGAGCATAGCCACCACCTCTCTGGGCCTCAGTTTCCTTAGCTCTAGAATGGGCATGATGACAGGGACTTCCTCCTAAGTCTTCAGCAAGGCCGAAATGGGATCATGCAGAGTGCCGAGCTCGTCCTCATACTGAATGTTGTTGTTCAGCCGCCCAGTCGTGTCCAACTCTTTGTAACCTCATGGACAGCAGCAAGTCAGGCTCCCCTGTCCTCCACTATCTCCTGGAGTTTGCTCAAAGTCATGTCCCATACTGACAACTGCAAGTCTGACTTTTTCACCAGGCACGCCTCAGTTTCCAGGCTACACAGGCCAGGTGAGGAGGTGGGTACCTGGCAGCCCTCCCGTGTGAGCTCCTTCTGTGGCTCCTCAGTGCCCAGGGGCAGAGTCCCAGATCTCTTTGCTCAAGATGCCTTTCTTGTCTCCCAAAGCAGAGCCGAAGAGCCCAGCCTCCCAGGAAGGCTGTATCCCCTTCCCAGGAGCCTGCAGCTGTGTGGGCCACAGTGCCCCTGGGTGGTCTGCTGAGCCCAAAGGACCCTCCTCAGACAGATGATCTTAGACACTTAATAAAATGCCTAGACAGGCAAAGGAAAACCATCATACTAAAACACAGCTATTAAAATAGTTAGAAATAAGGAATGCGTGTGCTCCTTGACTAACACCAAGAAACGATATACAGCAGGGGCACTGGTGAGTCATTAGTTTCAAAGGACTAATGAGCAAGTCCCCTGTGTCAAGATGTCAATGATGCCCTGGCGTACAGGGCATCCATGGTTAGGTCACAGCTGCTGCTGGGGGGCCCTGGCCCAGGTTGTGACTCATCTGTGCCTCAATCTGACTCTGGTTGCTAAAGATGAAGACTTTCCCCTTGCAGTTCACAGACCCTGAATTCTACCTGGGGGGTCTGTGCACGCGTGCTGTCACTTCAGCCGTGCTAACTCTTTGTGATCCCATGGACTGTAGCCCACCAGGCTCCTCTGTCCAGGCAAGACTACTGCAGTGGGTTGCCGTGCCCTCCTCTAGGGGATCTTCCCATCCCAGGGTTTGAACCTGCGTCTCTTACATCTCCTGCATTGGCACGTGAGTTCTTTACCACTAGCGCCACCTGGGAAGCCCATGGGATCTGTGGGTCCCAGGTAAAGACCCTTTTGCTTTAGCTCCAGTTGCTGCTGTCACAGAGGGCCCACACTTTTTGACTTAAAGCAGCAGACATTTCATCTTTTAGAGTTCTGGAGGGCAGAGCCCAAACGTGTCTCACGGGGCTTAAGTCAAGGTGTAGGCAGGGCTGGTCCTTCTGGCGACTCCAGGAAGGAATCTGTTTCCTTGCCTTTTCCAGCTTCTAGAGGTGTTCAGCATTCCCAGCTGGCAGCTTCCTCTCAGTCTTTCTCCCACTGCATCTCCCTGATGCTCTCTCTCTTCTACCCACTTCTTCCACTGTTAGAGACCCTTGTGACTCCACTGGCCCCCTGGAAAATCCAGCATAAGCTCCCTCTCTCAAGGCCCAGCAGCTCGGACACATCTGCAAATTTCCTTTGCTGTGCGAATGGGCATGGAAAGCAGTAGGAAACTTGGGGACTGATGATGGGGTGTCAATGCATACCTTGGGGCACCGCCTCTGTCAGCCTTCTAAGAGCAGCCGCTGCTGGGGTGAGGATGTGTGCATCCTCCAGGCCAGCAGGTGTGCTGGGAAGCCTGTCCTGCCAATGGGAGCCCCGTTTCCCAGGATGGTGCATGGCTAATCCCCGAGCTGAGAGCGGTCTGCAAGAATCAGTAAAGGGATGGGGGCCAGCCAAACTCTGCAGCTGGAGGGAGGGTGCCCACCTGCCGGCAGGGGTCTTCCCAGTGAGCGCCAGAGAGAGACCCTGCCCCAGGCAAGTGCAGCCCTGCTCTGCACCTGCTCTGGGGGCCCGGGAATGTGTGTGAAGGCTCCTGTAGGTGTGGCATGAACACGGGCTCTATTCCAGAGGGGACACCTGGTCATATGGCTGAAAGACACATGGCTACCTGGCAACACTTAGCTCAGGGTGCTGGGACAAAGCTCCACAGAAATCTGTTTCATACTTTTGGAGGCCAGGAGTCCAAGATCAAGGTGTGGGTAGTGTTGGTTCTGTGAGGCTTCTCTTCTTGCAGATGGCTGGCTGTCTTCTCCTTGTTGTCACATGGTCTTTCCTCTGCGGTGTCTGAGTCCTAATCTCTTCTTTTAAGGACACCAGTCATACTGGATTAGGGCCCATTCTAGTGACCTCATTTAATCCCCTCTTTGAAGACCCTCTCTCCAATCCAGTCATAATTGAGGTGCTGGGGGTTAGGACTTCGAGATACAATTGGGGGAGTCGGGGACAATTCTGCCCATGACAAATACCTCCTTTGCATCTGCAGGCAACTAAGTTGTTAGCCTTTGGAATTGTGCTCAGGGCCTTCTCTGTGGCTCAAGGGCCCTCACTGTGGAGGCCACAGAGGCCCACAGAGGCAGCCGAGCAGTGGTTCATGTTAGGTGAAGTCCAGAAGCCGAGGAGCCTTGAGGGAGTCCCTGGGCCTTGGCACCAGAAAACACGCACTGAGCTGAGGACAGTGGGAAGCAACCTGCTTAAATGTTTCCAGGTATTCTCTCTCAGAAAAAATTCAGCCTCCACCACACTTCTTTAAGGGCCAACCCCAGAGCCAGAAAGATCCATGAGGGAGTGGAAATAATGGTAAATACAGTGCCCGAGGTGTTTTTTCCTGGAAAATCCCATGGACAGAGGAGCCTGGTGGACTGCAGTCCACGGGGTCACAAAGAGTCAAACACGACTGAAGCGACTGAGAGCCCACACACGGTGCCTGATGAGGTGCCCAGGGTCAGCAGGGGCTGGAGTTTGACTCCACTGCAGGCGGCGAGTCCTGGTCAATGAGTAGCCAGTGAAAGGCCAGGGATAGGCCCCTCCCCATCCCCAGGCAGGCTTGTGAAATCTGGTGAGTGATCAATGCCCCTAAGCTCACCAGCGGCAGTATTGACATGGTACGGGGGGCTACCGGCCACATCTAAATTCAAGACTCAACAGGAAGAGACTCCACTGCTGATCGGTGATGGGGAAGGGACGCTGAAGCCTTGGGGGTGACCCAGCACTGCCAGGGGGCCCTGACGACCTAAAGGGTAGTGCTGGTTTGGTCCATGGGAGACAGAGGATTGACAATGTCCTAGTACTGTGTCCATGGCCTCTCCCCATCACCACCCTTGCCCCACACCTGGGAGGAAAAAAACCCAAAAGAATGCACACCAGTTGCTTTTCAGGGGCTGAATTACTGTTTAAGCAAGTGTGTAACTGGTTTTTCTTATTTGCTTTGGAAATGGCCCTCACCGTAAAGAATATTTCTCAACACATCAATGCAAAATTCACAACAGACTTACATCAGGCTTCGAAGTTATTTACTCTGTTTCTGTTTGCTCTTTGGTGACATAACACCTGTCGTGATTAAAAAAAACAAACAAACAAAAAACCCTCTCAGAACTGCAGCTACAGGATTTTCCCGCCTTCTCCCGCCTTCTAATGAACAAGATCTGTGAACTCCAGGAGTCCTCACTTAGCAGCAAATTCTGCAGAGCTATGAAACGCTGGGTTTCTGGGTGTCAACCCAGCACCTTTCAAGGAAATAGGACTCTAGTGTTGAAACTGCCTTTGCTAAACACTACAGCCCTGAGAGACTTCCCACCAGGCACTCTGGACCCCAGGACTGGGGCTTATATAGCTTGTTTAAGGGCCTGCAAATGTGTCTGGGGGTGGGGTTGGAAGCAGGAAGGAGAGAATGAAAATTGGCTTCAAAATATAAAAACCCCAAACTAATGTAAGTGTCCACAAATACAATACTGTCAAACTCTTCGGTGTTCCAAAGATTCATCAGAAAACGTTTTGAGAAACTTCCTGGTATTCTTGGTGATCATTAAGAAATCATTGCCAAGTGTGTTATAGACTGCCAAATAATCTCAGAAGTAAAACATTAAAAAAAATTTTTTTTTCCCAAAACTTGCAGCAAGAATATGTATGTTAGGTGGGATGTGGGTGCATTTTAACATATGATGTGATGAGTGGGGAAATCTTCAAAAAGTCAGAGGGCCTGGGGCCCCACTGTCCTGGGGAAATACACTATGGTGGATTTACATTTCTAGTAGCTGCAGTTACAAAAGTATGACAGGGTGAAATTGATCTTGTCATCTAGAATATTATTTCAATGTGCTATTAAAAAGAAGATATTTATATTCTGTTTTTGAAATCTACTGTGCCAAACTTTACATCTCCATTCTGACTAGACACAGAGGCCTGGAGCACCCGAAGTTATTAAAATGCATCTTAAAATGGGCTGTTTGCCACGAATACCCATGTGGGATGGAGATTTTCTGAATCTTACTTTCTCAAACCAGGGCAGGGATGCTAAAGGGTGAGCAAGTGCTCAGAGCCCCCCACCCCACACAAGAAGGCCTCAATGCCCTAGGAGGAAACCAGCAGGGACATTAAATCTTAAGTAGAAATTCAGGAATCTGACCTCTGAAAAACTGTCCCCTTCAGCATTGTGGCTCAGACAATAAAGAATCTGCTTGCAATGCGGGAGACCCAGGTTTGATCCCTGGGTCAAGAAGATTCCTTGGAGAAAGGAATGGAAACCACTCCAGTCTTGCCTGGGAAATCCCATGGACAGAGGAGCCTGGCAGTCTACAGTCCATGGGGTTGCAAAGAGTCGGACATAACTAACACTTTCACAATTTCCCACACAGGACATCAATCTTCTGAGATAAAAATGTATTAAAGACTAGTCTTCTAGCAGCATCAATAATCCTTAGACTCTATACTTCCGAAGTATTTTACAAGCTTAGTAACAACAACAAACGGTGACCCACACCATTTCTTCTAATAAGCTGAAGTCGGTGAAATTGAATACAGAAGCTGGTCCCCAACACTGGCATTGGCATCCTTGGCGCCATCTACTGGTCACATTGAAATACAGCCTCCCTGAGGGAGAATCCTCTTAGGGACGTTTTGGTCCCAAGGCTCCCTGGGACAGGAAACTTCCCACAACACCATCTCCCTGAAGTTAGAGCATAGCAGCTGACATTTATTATGCGCCAGCCACTGAAGCCCTTCACACCCATTAGCTCTTTGAATACTCACACTGACCATTTGTGGCGGCTACTTTTAGTGTCTCCCATTTTAGATGAAGTCACTGAAGCTCACAGTTTCACATGCTTAAGGTCACAGAGCTGGTCATTACTTGACAGCTGGGATGTGGAGGCAGGCAGTCCAACTCTGAGTGCATGTTCTTTACGTCATACTGGGCATTTCAAGTGTCATCTTGGAACTGATGTAATTACCTCTTCCATTTGGAGAGAATGCAAACACAGTTATGACTGGTGCTCACACAATAAATGCTACTTGAGGTTATGAACCTCAAGAAGTCACCAAAATCAAAAGTCCCCAACACCTGGGTTCTAATGCCTGACAATCTGAGGTGGAGCTGATGTAATAATACAAAGAAAGTACACAAGAAATGTAATGTGTTTGAATCATCCTGAAACCATGCTCTCCACCCCCTGGTCTGTAGAAAATTTTTCTTCCACAAAACTGGTCCCTCGTGCCAAAAAAGTTGGGGACCACTGCCCTAGACCATGTAAAAAGAGGGACAGAAAAAGAAACCCCAATACAGTACACTAGTAAACATGTAATGGTAGCACACCATGCAAAACAATATTTACCATTACTGTTAAGCCACGTACTGGAATAGGTTCTGTCGTCTGTGGCTTGACACAATTCGTTGTAATTGTACCACCTACGAGGGGTCAAGATTTAATTGGAAAATGCTGGCTTAGATGTTCCTATATGCATTCAAGGTTCATTTCTTACTGAGCCTTTCCTTTAAAGGAAACTAAAATTTTGAATTAAAAAAAAAAAAAAATCCCTCCATTTCTCTGGGTAGCCCAGAACACATGGAATAGTCACCTTTGTGGAATTCTCACTGTATTTTTTATGGTAACTTTCTAGTTTGGATAAGAGATACTAGTTTTCCATGTAGTATTGAAATTTTTTTCTCTAAATTTATGTCAATGACAAATTCATTTTTGAGGAGCAAACGTTTTCAATAACTGAATCAATTTAAAAGAAAAACAAGGAATGGTAGCAAAGTGTTGACTGTAGCATCTAGGTGTAAATGGTCACTATAAAACTCCCAACTGCTTCATGTGTTTGAAATTTTTCATTAAAAAGTGTTGGGGGAAAAAAATGAACAACAAAACCTGTCTTCTCCATGAGGTTTACATACTCCACCTTCAGTGAAAGAACTCCAACTTAAACTGGGTATAAATTTTTAACGGCAGAATGACTTGACACTAAGTGGAGTGAAGATTATACTTGGGTCTTCCCAAACTAGATGATGCCATCAAATCTGTGAATACCTATTGAGCACCTGTGGCTCCCAGGTGGCTCAGTGGTAAAGAATCCACCTGCCGACGCAGGTTCAACCTTTGGGTTGGGAAGATCCCCTGGAGAAGGAAATAGCCACCCACTCCAGTATTCTTGCCTGGGAAATTCCACGGACAGAGGAGCCTGGTGGGCTATAGTCCATGGGGTCACAGTTGGACTCAACTGAGCAACCGGGCACCTGCTGTATGCAACAACACACAGTACTGGTGGCTACAGAGATGTCGAAGATGGAGAGTTCCTAAGAAACCCACATACCTTTTACACAACGCAAAAACAAGTATCTTTACAGGTTCACTTTTGTTTCAGGTTCTAGACCGACAGAGGACTGAACCCATCTCCAGGACTCACATCTTGGGGCCCTTACTTACTACTGGTTTCTACAGCCCTAAGTCCAATCAGGGACTTAAATGTTTTAAATCTGACAGAAAAGAACACTCTAAAAGGCTCATGACTTAAGATCTACTATTCTATGGTCACTTTCAACCATAGCCAGTCACTAGCTTGTAGAAAAAGAACAGTGAAGCTCTGGTTGAACTAAATGTGATACGTTTCTCCTCATCTCCAACGAACATGGACTACCGAGGCAATCAAGCTTGGCTAGAGCCTGGCTCTCTTCAGAGGCACATCTGCACATACATACAGACGACAGGGCTCAGGGCTGATTCATAAAGGAAAGGAAAAAATCAGCTGCAAACACTTAACTTGAAAACCAAGAACTTTCTAGTGCATCTGCCCTTCTCTCTCAAAAAAATTAAAAAAATTAGAAAAGCCAAAAGAAAACAACAAAACTTTTCAGACCAAAAGAACCAGAGAGTTAATAGTCTGAATTCACATATGATTTGATGAGCGAAGAATTTAAACCACTGACTGCAGGTTATGTCTTTTAGTAGAAAACTTTATTTTGTCTTTTAGGAGTAGGCAAACATGTCTTACAATATTACAATACCTGACTTCCACACTGAGCAAGTTAATTTACAACCGGCCCCAAAGAGTAAAGCGGCAGCATTTGGGTTTGCAGGGTAAAAACACAATAGACTCTCATTTCTGATACTTACCAATCAGGAATTTTATTACATGAAATAAAAAAACAACACTCCAGAACTATGGCTACTGGAGGCACAAGCTCAGAGCACTTCCCATGCAGTAGACTTGGGTTCTGACTTGGGAGTCCACAAAGGCATCACTCACTTGGGCTCTGCCCACAAAGGGCTGTCCCTCAAAACAGGAAGAACCATGTTCCAGTCACCAGGACACCCAGCAGAGGTGAAAAGCACTAGAATGTCAAACATGGGAATGAGGGAAGCAAGAGAAAAGCACATCCAAACTCTGTCCAACAATGCTTGGAGAGGCTGCTGCTGGACATGCCACCAGGCAGAGACAACCCAGCTCAGGACTGTCTCTCCTGAGGGGCAAGATCTCTCACTTCCGAAAGGGCATCTGCAATCACAAACCAAAACCCAACCGGACGCCGAGCAGGACACCACTTCAGAGCTCATGAGTGGGTGAGAGGAGAGGCGGACAAAGGGAGCTTAGGAGACAATCTTCAAAATGTTTATTACAAAATACAGTACAGGCTCGCCAAATGTTTCCCAGTGTTCTCTAATACATACACTGCGGGATGAAGCGCTGCAAATACCTGGCAGGCGCCCATGTGAATCTAAGGACGTCTATAATGATTTGAATCTCCTTAGAGGTACAGACGAAACCTGTAACCGGCAGTGGAATGGAGACGGACAGTCACTGCAACCGCCGGGCTCCTGCCTGCTGAAGAATGACATCATTTTCTCCAGAGGTTGAAATCCACATCCAGGGCTGACAACCTACTGAAAGCTGGGACCCAAATTCGTACAGAGACGAGGCAGAATGGAGAGAAAACTCCGGACAACCCACAGGTCTCCAGCCACTACTTCTTATTCCTGGGTTTTAGCTCTTCAGCCGCGTTACGCAGGAAAATGTAATTTTTCTTTTGGGGATTATAAAATTCATGTCCCTAAGGGGGGAAAAAAACAGTTATCTAAAAAACTGATGAAAAATCAGGTTAGCATTTTGTGGGCACTTTTAACATGCCAAGTCCTATGCCCTGTGTGTGAAGCATAATCTCTTAGCAGTGAAAGAGGTAAATGGAGAGAAATAAAAGTCAAATCTTAAACAAAATCTTCAGTCCCCAGAGAAAAGGTTAAGGATGTGGGACTTGCAATGTCCCCTTGGAAGGATGATCTTTTACATATTTCTCTCTTCAGCACTGAGACTCCTGTCAACCTTCCACCCACTGCTTTACTGCTGAGTCGACTCCCCAGACACCACAGCCTGGGAAAGGGAGGGTGGTGGGGGATGAGCTGCAGGTTTCTCAGTACAGGAGACACCTGGTCTGTGACGTCAGAGGGAGCAGACGTGCCGTCCCAGATGCCAAGGGAGGTGAAGTGCAGGTGTTGGTGTATCTGCCGGGGAGGGAGGGGGCTATGTGACACTGGGGGAGCTGGTAACACCCAGTTCAGGCCAGGCTATGAACGACAAGGGGAAAAAGGAATGGCAGCCACAAAGGCTCTAAGTGACAATGACAGTGACAGGACAGGAAGAGAGCAGAGTGGGTGGGCAAGACAGAGGAGTGGAAACCCACAGTAACCGAAAGGCCTGGAACACAGGTGGGAAGGGCCTCTGGGTGCACCCTGCCACCTGCTCTGCAATGGCACACTTTATTCTCGTTCCTTGACAGTTATGCCGAGATGGTTCTAGCAATTCTGCTCAACCAATGACCAATCATTCTCACAACATATAAAGTATAGCTTTTCTTATTGGTTATGCTAAAGCAGCAACCTAATATTAGTCACATAATCATGACTCCATACCACAGATAACTGTCCTTCAATTAAGAACAATGGAAAACTAAAACAACTTTTTTTAAAAATTAAAAGATTATAATTAAGTATTCCACTGTAAATTGACATTAACTGTTCAGATTAAGGGATTCTGAGCAGCATTCAAATCAACGAGCTTTGGTTGTACACTTCGTTCAATTTACAACTATTTTTTCAAGGCTTGAAAACAGAACCCTGAGTATCATGTGAGTAAAACATAGAGTTCTGATGTGGCCGCAGGTCGAGCAGGTGAAGAAAAGGAGTTCCATCAGAGGCCCACGGGGACACTGGGGCCTCAGGCCAGAAGATGGCTCCAACCCCAGACAGGCAGAACCAAAAACAGCATACTCTTTGTAAAACCGAGGGTATGGCTTCCACCCGTGAATAGATAAACAGTGATCCCAGACCACGGGATACTACTCAGTCGTAAAAAGGAATGAACTAGTGACATACTCAACAGCAAAAAAGTGTACCTAGCGTTATGACTCCATCTGTATAGAATTCTAGAAAACACAGATTCATCCATAACAACAGAAAGGAAATCAATGTGTGTGTGAAAGAAAGGATTACAATAATACACGTTTGAGGAGATAACTGTTTGTTAATCTTGACTGTGGTGATGGTTTCCTGGGTATATAAAGATACTGAAACTGATCAAAGTATACTTTTTACATATGTTATGTGCAATTTACTGCATTTCCATTACAACCCAGTGAAGCTGCTTAAAAGGGGGCGGGGGCGGCTCACAGAAGCAAAGCCCCAGAGACGCTGAGCCTCCCACAGGCCAGAGCAGGCAGGACAGGCCAACAGTGCGCCGAGTGGGCAAGATGCACCACACAGGTGAAGTGGATGCAGCTCAGCGACCGCCCAGCTCTTCCGAGAGGGAGAATCAAAGGCGATTCCAAGACTTCTGCCCCACTGACCGGGTGGTGTTTAAGTAAGGAGGAACACAGGAGAAGCAGCAAGCCTGGAGGGTAAAAGGAGACGGGTCGGAAAATCCACCCGATTTTTATGTCCTAGGTTAAGGTGCTCAGGGGCTACCCAGGTGCAGACACCCCACTGGGATGGGGACACAGGGAGAACTGGGGCACAAGGTCAGGAGGCAGGTTAGACACGAGCCACTAGCTTATGCTGGAGGTGCTTCATGAATGCAGATGCGCCTTGAGGAACCTGAAGGAGAACTACAGACAACGGCCTGCATGCAAGAGTTGGGAAGAGGAGCAGAAGCCACCAGAGACGATGAGCAGTTAGGAGCAGGAATACAACAGAAATGTCAGAGACCAGGCAGAATGCTTTGTGAACGGAAGAGGAAGGGGTGGCCCACGGTGCCCAACATAGACAATACACAGCTTCTGGACTGGCCAAGGACAAAGGCAGCGAGATCCCAACTACAGCTCCAGGAAACTGAGGAGGAGACAGAGGCGGGGGAACAAGAGGGCAGGTGGTTACCTCTCTGGGCAAGTTTACCAGGAAGGGGACACTGGGATTCTTAACGCTTGTTTCAGAACAGCTGAAGTGTGTGCTTACAGACAGCAGAATGAGACAGGGGACAGGAAGAGAAGATGGAATAACAAGAGGCAGAGAAGAATGGAGTTAGGTGTGTTGGGGATGGGAGGGGAGGGGGGCAGGACGACTGAAAACAGACACGTGTGGAGGTGAGACTACGGCTGAAACCTGAGTGCGAGGGTCAGTTCTTTTACGATGGCACTGGGATGACTCAAACACAACCAGGTCCCCATCAGTCTGTAACTTCCCTCCCCAAACAGCAAACAAACAAAAAGCCTATGCCTCTGGTGAAGGCTGGGTGCCTTGCCGAGCCCTCATCACTCTCACCCAACAACCCCCAACAGCCCTGAATGACTCAGATGCCCCAGAGTGTCGGCTGCTGGGTTTACGCTGACCAAGCACCTCACGTGGGCATGTTCTCAGGCAAAGGCTGAGAGGGAGGCCCTGCTGCTTCCTGCTGCAGTGAGGTGACGGTGACAGGCCACGCGCAAGACACATAGCACGTCTGGAGAGGCCTCACGACTAAGCTCAGGCCTTTGTACTCCAGAGCTTGGCTCTGCTGCCAGACGGCGCCAGTGCAGGCCTGGGGATTCTCACCTTTGACCAGTCGTAGCTGGAAGCATATGCAAATATGTTTCCATTGTGATTGAAGCAGCAGGCTGATATCGGCTGATCTAACTGTTCCGAAGTCTTTAGTTTTGTTCTGGCATCTTTGTCCCAAAAGCTGAATCTACCATCAGATCCCACAGTGGCAAGGGTGCCATGGACAGGATGGAACGCAATTCCATTAACCTACGAAGGATGGATACATACAACGAGGAGCAGAGAAGGGAAGAGAAACCAGGTTTTTGACAACGCAGACTTCTTGGTTCAATGAGAACATAAAATGAACAACCATAATTTCATTAGAGTTGATGGCCTGCTGATCACATCAGAAACCAGCCCCGCTTCCTGAACCAACTGATAGCCCAGGACAGAATCTTGTCTCTCATTAAAAACACAAGTCAGCAGAAGTTAATAAGTATGTAAGCTAGTGGCACCAAGAAGCAAACCTCAGGAAAATGCCTTTTTCTTTTTCAGCAAATAGCAAATTTCTCAGTTTTAGCTAAGCGTACCAACTGTCTACCAGCACTCATACGGGTGGAAGTTGCTCCCCAAAACTCCTAAGCTTGCATTTCAGAAACAGAGAGAATGAAGAGAGTCAACATGTTCATAAAAACAGAAAACTGAAACCTCCCACGTAAGCCATTTATCCCTGCACATGAACACACACAATGACAGTGATCTTTTCTGATCCCATAATGACTCAGCTATCCACCACCAAGTCTAGTTTCTAGACACATTCTCAGGGTTAACGTTTCTAAAAACGCACCGCATAGATGTCCTGAGGAGCAGAAGTGTTGGTCCCGTTAGATCGATGACATTTAAAGGTGAAGTTATCCTTGGCGCTGAAAAACAAAGGCCCAACTTAGCTTTCCTTAAAAACAAAATGTCTCATACAAACAGCTGCAAGCTGACCAGGCCTCACTTACGGATTTGGGGGGTTGATGTAGTGGATAGCAACTCTCCCTTCGATGCTTCCCAGGGCAAAACCTGTCGGCTTGTTCTGTTTGTCTTTAAAAATAGCCACACATCGATGCTATAGTTGGAGAGAAAAAGTATATCATCATCATGTAAAGTGTAACATTCCATAAATAACGTAAACAACTTTTACTCCATTTTGGGGTTTTGAAAGAACCAGAAACATATTTCTCAACACAATAAAGATTTTTTCCATTCCTCCAGTAGGCATTATCTCTTCATTTAGTCACATGATTTTATGAATAAACCGCAGACCACATGCTTCCGTCCAGGTGCTGCTGCTCCTTTGCCATGCTGCAGGCCTTGCCGTCACTGCATCAGGGCATGCACCCCTCAGCCCCACCAGCTCCTATTCTGGCACTGACCCCCTGGTGGGTTGGGAGGACACGTCACTTTGATTTGCAGCATACCACTGACGACCAACCTAGATAGCATATTCAAAGCAGAGACATTATTTTGCCAACTAAGGTCCGTCTAGTCAAGGCTATGGTTTTTCCGGTGGTCATGTATAGATGTGAGAGTTGGACTGTGAAGAAGGCTGAGCGCCGAAGAACTGATGCTTTTGAACTGTGGTGTTGGAGAAGACTCTTGAGAGTCCTTTGGACTGCAAGGAGATCCAACCAGTCCATTCTGAAGGAGATCAACCCTGAGATTTCTTTGGAAGGAATGATACTAAAGCTGAAACTCCAGTACTTTGGCCACCTCATGCAAAGAGTTGACTCATTGGAAAAGACTCTGATGCTGGGAGGGATCGGGGGCAGGAGGAGAAGGGGACGACCGAGGATGAGATGGCTGGATGGCGTCACTGACTTGATAGACCCAAGTCTGAGTGAACTCCGGGAGTTGGTGGACAGGGAGGCCTGGCGTGCCGCGATTCATGGGGTCACAAAGAGTCGGACACGACTGAGCGACTGAACTGAACTAACTGAACTAAGTGAGTGCCCTCTAGGAAGTCACCCAGTGTCCCAGGGTCTCTGCGTCCCCAACTGGAAAAGGGAAGTAGTGTTGGCTTGGGAGAATGCGGGAACAAGGGTCAACCATACAGTGGATGTGGCCAGAACTTTCTAAACCATGAATACGCTATGCAAAAGCTAGACACTGCACTTGATCCGACACTGAGCCTGAGGGCCCAAAGGAGGGTCTCTTGGACCCCACAGAAGATCCCAAACAAACAGCCCATAGCCCAGTCTCCAGAGGCGGAGATGCACAGGTCCACACTCCTGTTGTCATTCAACAACAGCTGCATTTGAGTTGGAAGGAGAGAAATGGTCAGATTTGAAACCACACACAGGGTGCAAGTGAGCGTGGTGGTTAATGAGATGGGGGAGGAGGAAAGGAAGGGCAGTGAGCAAAGGACAACTCCTGATTCCTGGCCTAGACAGCTAGAGGTGGAGGCCCCACCTAGTAAGACGAAAAGCATAAGGGTAGGAGCAGACTGGGAGCAGTAGGGAGGGCCTGGTTTGGGATGCTATTGGGCTGAGATACAGTGGTGGGGGGGCAAGGGAGGGACATGCCTAGGAGCTGTCAGACTGCAGGTGCCCTTGTCAGGAGCACAGAGGGTAGGTAGCTAGGGATCTAAGACTCCAACCCACCACGCACCCCTAACCAACAGTCGTGAACAGCAGATGGGACTGTGCTGAGGTTCAGAAGGCAGTGGCCCAGGGCAGATGTCTGGGGAACCTCAAGATACAGCAAGGAAGACAAAGCAGCAAGCAGAGGCAGGAGGTAAGAGACTGGCATTATAGAGCCCAGGCAGTCTTAAGAACATATAGTAAGAATGTCAGTGAGTGCCACAGTTGTGGTAAGATGAGGGTGACGAGTATCCACTGGAGTTACTGACTAGTAAGCCATCAATGGCCATGCCAGAAACAGTTTTGGTGGAGTAACAGGGGCGGAAGTCTCAAAGGAGTGGGTGAGAAATGAGTAGGAGGTAGGGGAACCAGGAAAGCTCATTTAAGACACTTGACTTACAAGGGGAAAAGGTACCTAGCTGGCTGAGGATGTGGGGGTCAAGTTTGTTTCCCAGGATTAGACTTGAGTCTGTCTTATGCCAACGAACAAAAGTTGGGGGTGGGTAAGAAGGGGGGAAGACAAGATACAGTAGGGAGGTGGGTGGCTGATAGCCTGAGGCTCCTGAGGTGGGAGGGAACAGAGCCCAGCCAAAACTGGGACTGGAGAGAGTGGCCCACCCCTCAACAGGTGGGGAAGGCAGGGAAGAGGCAGGTGCAGCCAGAGTTCTAGGTTCAGCAGGAGTAAGATGAGGAAGCTTCCAATCATCAGCTTCTGTGTTCCAGGAGTAGAGGCTGCAGATCAGATCTGCAGAAACAAAGGCCAAAGGAGTGATGGATCGGAAGAGGGTGAAGAAGATCTAAGAATCTGTGGTAGGTGGAGACCGAGCTGAAGGCAGAAGCTATGGACTCATGATGGAACCAATTCACTGTGGTGTGTACCCATTCAGCAGCATTCTGTTACCCAGGGGATGTCTGCCAAGGACAGTATTTACCCACTAACACCCTGTGTTTGTATCCTGAAATTCACCTCCTTTTAATATCCAACAGTATAACAATTTCCACATGCAGGCACTTACTTCCTATGATAGATGCTAAATACAAGCTTCCTGATCTGATTCATGACTCACCTGATGCTTCAGTGGAGATTCTATCCTCCTGAATTCAGAAGGCTGATTCTCTAACTGATACACAATCAGGCCCCTTTCTGCAGTTGCCACCACAGCCATAGGATATATCTAGGAAAAAGAGGAAAGCAGAGACCTACTTAAAGTGGGGTGTGCTCTTCTGTATACCAAAGTATTCTATCAACTTTTTCAAAGTTGCAAAAATAAGTGAATTTTTTTTAAGTTTAAGAATCCAATGGTATTTACATGTTTCAAGGTAATCTAGAGAAATTATATTTGAAAGTAGAACATACCTTTTTAAAAGACTCATTTTTTAAAACTATGAAATATTATGAAACATTTATTTAGAACATATACTGAGGAATAGAGAAGAAATGAATATCATTGTTCTACCACTCCCTTCAAATGCTAACAGTTGTCAGCATTATGGTATGTTTTCTCTTGTCTTTTTTTTTAAGCTTTTGTTTAATACACGTGTGTATATGTATGTTTCTATATAATTCACATCCTTACTAAAGCGTGTTCAGTGAGCACTGCTCCACACATTTTCCTGAGAATGCTACTGGTGGCCATCTACGTAATATTCCCTCAAATCAGACGACTATGTCTGTCTAGCTGGCCCACTGGGTCATTTCCAATGTTTCACTCTATTATACAGAACAAAGAACATTTGCATCTCTACTTTTCTCATGATAAACTCCTGAAAGTGGAATTATGGGGCAGTTAGTACACTCTTAAGACTTATTGCTACACCAACAGAGAAAGTGCTTCAGCTTCTATCCCACTCAGAGACAGTCACCAAAGGATCTAGTCCCACATCACAAAGTTATTGCCAGTTTTTGTACAGTACACATCAGACCCGTGCTGGCATGGCCTGTGACTGAGTATGTTCACTTAACAAGTGACTAAAAAAGTGTGACATCCAGTTTTCTGTAATTCTGGAACATATGCAATACAAAAATCTAGGTTTACAACAACTGATGCAATCTAAACTACATCCCACATCTATAATTAAAGTCTGAAGGGTTTTTACGTTGTCCTCTAATTATAAGATATCATAAAGTAAGAAAATTCCTTACCACATCAGCACAGTAACACCTTTCAGGGAGCTGTAACACCATCATAGGATTTGATGATCGTGTATCCCAAAACTGAAAGACCAAAAAAAAAACAAGTGACCAACCATTCAGAACTAACATCCAGATAGTGTAAGAATAATGTCCACCTTGGTCAGGCCAGGAAGTCCCTCGACTATACAACATACCTTCAAGGTCTTATCCCAGCTCCCAGTCATCACACAGCTGTAGTTTGGTGCTTTGATCCAATGTATTGTTTTGACAGGAGCATCATGCTTTCAAGACAAAACCAAAACAGATCAAGGTAAATGTAATATAACATGCCACACAGCTTTGGTTCTGAAAATTCAGAGAGAAGGAATCTTAAATATTGAGTTCATACTCAACAAAAACCAAAGGATAGTTTAGTCCTTCCCCGTGACCAATGTGTGTAACACTCCATACCAACAAAATTTAATTTGATTTGAACCATAATTAACTAGTATGAGAGTGAAGGGGGAGGCACTCAGAAACAACTCACAGGGAAGAACTCCACCACAGTCGTGTCACTGGGAAGACAAACATTAGAGGTGGAAGAAGTGCTCTAGCACACAGTACTGCCGTCTCAGGGTATGTGACACCTTCCTGAAAATGTCTCACTGTCAAGAGGCTCTTCCCCACCAGGCCTGACCCTCTGGTTCTAGGCTCTCTCCTCTTCATTGTTTCTACTGTTCTTAGCAGTCTTCACACAATAAGCTGCCTGCCATCCTCAAGCAAGCTGTAAAAGCTCCTGAAACAGGGAAGGGTGCCTCTCACTCGCTGCTGTGTTTCTACTCCAAGGGCAGTGCCTGCGGTATCACTGGCAATTGATACATACTTGTGAATGAACAAGTGACCAAATGCAGCCTGGGACAAGGCAAGCCACATACGGGTGCTGGAATGCTGAGGATCAGTTTTTAACACTGCCTTTTACAGGTCTGAACATCACTAGCTCCTTATGATGCAACCCTCAACCACACAAATGCAGAAGCCCCTTGATAGAACTTGTGAAACATCAGTAAAAATGAGAGTGCTCATAAATTGGTGTTATTTTGTGCTCAAGAGGTTTCTGGTATATTTAAGTCTAATTGATTTGGTATAGTTGAACTGCACCTTTCCTGTAACAAAGAGTAAGAATCATTACAACCCTGCCTTGCCCAGCAGCTCTGCAGAGGATAAATTTTATTATTTATTACCTGTGCAATCTGTATCGCCTGGTTACTATTGAGGTCCCACATTTTGGCAGTTTTATCACATGAGGCTGTAAATACTTTGCTCCCATCCTAAAATAAAGTAGAAAAAATTCTGACATTCTAATAAAAATAAAAATTCTATATGTACATTTAGACATTAGATTGAACATACTGAGGAAGGTTTCATTTTGCAATTTTTATTTTTCCAATTATTTGGGGGCTTGTGTATTGCAAACTACAATGTCATATACAAAACACAGTTCCAGCTCTTTTCAATTATCAATTTTTTTCTAAGAGACAATGTGTAAACAGGTTAATAAAAAATTTAAACAGCATTTAGAATTATGTAATGAAATCCAAGTACCTCCCTGACCCCAGTTCACTGTTCAGAGGCAGTCATGGTCACTGGCAGGTCTCTAGGAATAGCCTTTCATATCCTGTATCAATGTGTATTACATACCAGGAGCCACTTACATTCTTTTTTCTTATTTTCATCAATTTCAAGCCTTCACAACAGGTACAAGAATAGTACAATGAATACTCACAAACCCATCATCTAGGTTCACCAATTTAAACATTTTGCCACATATACTGTATCTTTCTCCCCGCAATTTCTGCTCTATACCACATATGTTCAATCATTATTACTTGTGTTCAGTTCAACATCTAATAGCATTCTAAAGTGTATGCAATAAAACTACACTAATTTACAATGATCACTGGTCCAATATAAACTACAGAACAGCTTAAAAAATTGGCAATCACTGTGTTATGGTTTTAAAATATTCACATACAGAATTCATAAAGTAGGTCAGTCAATTATGAAGTACAAGACAATTTAAAAACAGTAAGTACCGAGTTGAAAATCTAGACCAATCATCAACAATTCTTTTTCCTAAAGGGTGATATAGTAAATATTTCAGCTTTGCAGGTCACGTGGTCTCTGTTGCAACTCCTAATTCTGCTGTTGTAGCTAGAACACAGCCATACACACTGTCAAATGAATGAGTATGGCTGTGTTTCAAGAAAACTTTATTTACAAAAGTTCGCAATGGGCCAAATTGGGCCCATGGGCCATAATCTGACACTTCATTTCTGGTTCCACAGCTCAAAGATTTAACATTATCCTTCCCTAGCAAAAACTTATCACCAGCTCTCCATCTGAAAGAAGAGAGAAAACCTTCTCTATTAATGAGGCTCTAAGGGTAAGTCCACAAATCCTTAGAAAGATGCTAATGTGGGCTGTCCTGAGGCTGAGTGAAACACTGGCCCCTCAATCTCATGAAGTGCTCACCCTACCAGCTGCAGGTTGCCAGGCCCCAGTGGACACACTGAGACAGAAGCCAGTCTATCAAAAGGCTGGGGCAGAAGAATGAGATCCCTAAATGCTCCCAAATCAGCTCCTCTAAGCTCCACCTGCTGTGTCCACGCAGCGAGCTGCGTCCTTGGACTGCTGGAGAATCACCCTCACCAAGTTGGGCTTTTATATCTCGAGGGTAACTCTGGCTCTTCTGTGCCTTTCCATACATGCCTTCCTCTTCCAGGCCAGCTCCGATTTCCTATAAGCCGCTGTGAGGGAGGCTGTCAGTGCATGGGCTCTGGAGCCAGGAGGTCCAGGTCTGGGCTCACCCTTTCTCTATGTTCCTTCAAGCAAGTCTCTTAACCACTCCCCACAGGTGCCATGCTAGTCTTGGAGTGACTGGATAACAGACTCAGAGAGATTAAGCAACTTGGAAAAGCCAAAAGGTGAAGACAGAGCTGAAATTTGAATTCACACTTAGAATGGACGACAGTGCTCTAAAGCCATAAGCAAATGGTTTGCTTTTAAGATTCAGCTCAATCCTTCTTCGAAGCTTTCAGTGCACCCTTCCCAAACTTCATAGTTGCCTTCTGGGTTCTGTCCACCTAGCACAGTGAATCCTGCCTCTCTAAGAACTTAGCTCCCTGAACTGGAACTCTTAATGGCTTTATTTTGGCTCCTCCACTAGATGGCACATGACTCTAATAGAGATAGAGAAAGGAAATGGGCTGTGTACATTTCTGTAAAAGGTGACCCACGAACACTTGAGCCAACAGACTTCTGGTGTCAGGTAATTCTATTTCTTACCATACTTGATAAGAAACTTATAATTCTGATCTGTTCTCTCATCAGGAAAGAAAGGTAAAATAAATTAGAAGTGTTTAAAATCTACTCAAATGGCTGTTTTTCTATGTGTAATTTAGAAGTATTGTTAATTTCATAATAACCTAATCAGACAAATCAGCAATACCTTTTACAGATGACAAAAATGCCTTAGAGAAGACTATCAGAGATGATTAAAACGGAAGCAACTCAAAATATTTATAAACAGAATATTTACAAATTATAATTTATAATTTATATAAATTATATAAATGCTGCTATGTGTAAGCTAAATACAATCACATAAATGCATGGTGTGAGTAGTCTGGTATTTCTCATAAAATTAACATAAATTTTCCATATGACTCGGCAAGCCCACTATTAGATATAAACTCAATAGGAAAGAAAATTTATATTCATGGAAAATCCAGTATACAAAATGTTTATAGCAGCATTTATTCACTACAACCAAAAATGGAAAACAACCTACATGTCCTTCAGCTTGTGGATGGTGAACAAACGGTGAACATCCATACAATGCACCACTACTCAGCAACAAGGGGGACTAACTACTACCAGATACAAGCTGGATGGACAAGTGCACTGAGCTGAAAGCAGCCAGACTCAAAAGGATTCTGTTGATGGTGTTCTAATAAAGGCAGAAACACAGGGACTGAAAACACACCAGCGGTCTCCAGGGGAGAGCAGCTGAGGAGGATCTGACTACAAAGGGCAAGAGGAAATCTTCTGGCTGACGGATCTCTTCTATATTTTTATCACAACTCTATGCATTTCTCAAAACTCACAGAATCATACACTTAGAAGGCAATTTTACTGCCTGCAAACTACATCTAATACAAATTCTATGAGCCTGGGGAGGGACCTTGAGACTTAGCTTCCTCAGCACATCTGCCCTACTGAGTCAGGCGCTTTTGTTTTCAGCTGCCAGCAGGAGAAGAAGGGAAGAGAGGCTGGGCCCTTCACAGCCAAGGCTCCTGCTGAGTGTGACTTCACCATCCCTGTTGGCTTCTTTGTAAATGGTATACCTTCATTAAACTCCCCAATCACCTACCTTCTCCCCTCAAAAAAAAAAAAAGAGCTCAGAGATGAATAAACTCAAACACATTAACTTATAACGCTAATGTTCAGTATTTGGGAGGAAAAAGAATTTCAAAGAAAGGAAATATTTCAAAAGTCTAATAATGGTAAAGGACTAATTTTCCCCATAGGACTTACTTCCTGGGACTGTAAATTTCTAATTTTAAAACAACATAAGCTCCTGGCACATCAAGAGACATAAGAAAAGCTTTAATTGTCTAACCCCTTGCTCAAGAAAACGGCAACCTTCTCCAGTATTCTTGCTTGGAGAATTCCATGGACAGAGGAGCCTGATGGGCTCCAATCTACGAGGGATGCAGGGTGCACAGAGTCAGACACGACTGAGCAGCTAACACTTTGCTCAAGGAAACAGGTCAATAAATTAATACATTTTTTAAGCAAGAAGTTTTCAGAGAGACTAGCTAAAGCTAACATAACAAAAGATAACTGACTACATTATGAATATCAGTCAAAGACTGTATTTAAATTCAGAAACAGCATTTCTAAAATGTGCATGCATACATGCTATTTGAATTTCAGGTCATATAAAAACATAATAAAACTTACATCACTCCAGCAGACATCTAGCACAGGCCCTGTGTGCATCTGCTGGGCTTTTGGAATAGTCTGTCCGCTATCTTGAACTTCCCAGCATCGAACCTACGGTAATAAAACAATGCAGACACAACTATTAATGATAACCCCTATGCTCCCAGCTATAATCAGATAAACACAAATTTACATGACAGACACTTTCCCTATCAAACTGGCCTAATAAAATGAATAATGCCTGGCACCAGCAAGGAGAAGCTGAAATCTGAACTAGCGGTAGCTGTACCTACCCTGTGTCTCAGACACTCCCTTTCTGGGACTTAAGGATTTCCCATGATGTACTTTGTACGCGTTATCTGAATTCATCTCTACAACAGGTAAACCTCTGTGTACTTACTGTCATCTCCATCTTATTTCAGGATATGAAGCTTAGAGAAGTAAGATAACTGGCCTAAGTCCCCCACTTAAGTCAGCAGCAAAGCCACTATGCATTTATCTGATTATGAGTATGGTTAACTGGTTCAAGTTTGCTCCCACAAGCCACATACACTTGTTTTGTGAAGTGCTTCTAAACATCCTTTGCCTTTTTTTCTACCAGGATTTTTATCTTTCTTTTTGAATACTACAATTTTTTTTTTGTAAGTATAGTGTTGATGCAAGACTGTTAATATAGCTAAAGGTGAAAAACTTTAACATACACCTAAAGAACATTTTCAGGACGCCTAGAAGGGAAATTCACACAGAGCATCAGGGACAACATTTATTTTCAATGACTATGACACATGATCACGGAATATATTCAAGATACTGAACTAGAGTATAAATTTTTGAATGATGCATATGATTTTGCTTTCTTAAAAAATGGCACAAGAAGTGATCCCTGCCATTCAGAATGGTTCAGACTCTCAAACTCATTTCTTTAAAAAAAAGGTCATGAATAAGCCGTAAGTTTGCTTTATTCACTTGGAGCAGAAACAAAAAACCCAGCCCTGCCCATACAGAAAGATACATGACAGAGAGAACATGCGTTTAAGGAGCACTTACATCATTAGCCCACGATCCCGCAATAAGAAAGTTTCCAGGCAAGGTTGGGGGGCTAAATGATAGACAACCAATGCTATCATCAGGAGAGGATGTTACTTCAATATCCTGGAGTGGAAAAAGTCCATGTTAAAATGTATACATCATCACGATTTAATTCAAAATTGCTTTCTTTCTCACCAACACATTAAGGTCACGTGTCCCTGTTCCCAAGAACTACGTTAATCAGATCTCACTTACTTGGCTAAAAAGGCAGAATGTAACCCAGCCAGTGAAAGTACTGGCACTGTTGGACCTGCAAGCCAGGCCTGCAGCCACGTTTCCCAACAATGGCCCACCAGGTCATTCCTGCCCAGCAGTGCTCAACCATCATTGTCACCTGCCTCCCTCTCCCAGAGAAACTCTCATTCCACAGTTGTGGACTGGACCCGAGGCACCTGCAATCTTAACAAGCGCCTCGTGTGATTCCAGTGACTAGGAATGTTAGAGGAAATAGGACACTAGTCCAGGGGACACACAGTTTCTCTGCTCCAGTATTTGAGAAAGCAGGCTGAACAAAATTTCAGCGTTTTCACCTCAAAAGAGGCTCCCACACCAACTGGGATTCTCTTGCTATCATGGATGTGGGACTCTCTGGCCTGTGCTGTTTCTAAAAACCCTGTGAAGCTGTATGTGGTACCTTCATAGGGTTGTGATTATCTGTGGTTGTGCTGCCAAACATGCTGGTCCCACCAGATCCAAAACCCGAGGTTGTTCCAAACAAACTCATTTTGGCCCTAAAAAATAATGGAAAAAGTAAAGGACAGGTCCTCTCTTAAGTAATAAACATCCCTAAGAGGCAATAAAAAGATACAGTTAAATTATTGAAGGGATATAGAGAGTAAATAAATAAATGACTTGATGTCAGGCTTCTCTCTTCTGAGATTTAAATATGCAATAAGCAGAATAACTTTTAACAATAAGCTTTCTATTTTTAATGGAAAATTACAAAGACAGGAGAGTTTCCATATATCCCACATCCAGTTCCCTTCTTACATTCATCACAATTAACCAATATTGACACATTACAGCAGAGTATTTTTTAGGCACCAGCTAGAAAATAAATTCATTTTTACACAGTTTGAGACACAGTGCTGAACAGTAGGAATACAACAGGAAACCAGCAGGAGGCTCTGTTCTTCCAGGTTCCCACTTAGTGACAGTTCACTTTCCTTGTACAAATTTCTGCACTCTGGTTTAGGTCACTATTTCTGCATGAAGTTACTAAGAAAAGCAACCAATCTTGGCAGCAATCACAGTTTTAAAGAGTAATCTACCTTTATCTGGTTTGGCATTGTGCTGGACATTTGCCTGCAAGAATTCCCCACTTTGAGTTTTTTAGGGGTGCCATAGTCTAGTAGGCCCACCTAGGTTAGAACCATGCCTCTGCCACTCCCCAGAACTGGGATCCTAATCTGACCAAGCCTCCTTTTCCCTATTCTGCAAATAGAGAGAATATTAACACCTTCTCCAGGGTTGCTCTGAGTATCAAATCAGATTATCTATGTAGAAAATGCAGTATCTAATGGACAGTGGGTCATAAACAAGTTTCCTTTTTTCCTTACAAGGAGAAAGTATATATAACTCTCTGATGATTCACTTAAATTGATGTCATATTTCCAATTCTGTAACTGGTTAGTAAATTCTTACATCCAGCTGCCTACCCAAAGGAGCCTTGCAGCTGAGTGACATGAGATAACAAGAGTAGCATCTCTTATGATGACAACACAGAATGGGAAAACTATGAGGAATTTTGGAAGATATTTGAGTTTCCTGAGCTTCAAGAAAAATAATCAAGTGTAGACATACTTGATGCTGCTGCATCTGCTGCTGCTAAGTCGCTTCAATCGTGTCCGACTCTGTGCAACCCCACAGACGGCAGCCCACCAGGCTCCCCCGTCCCTGGGATTCTCCAGGCAAGAACACGAGTGGTTACCATTTCCTTCTCCAATGCATGAAGGTGAAAAGTGAAAGTGAAGTCGCTTAGTCGTGTCCGACTCTTAGCGACCCCATGGACTGCAGCCTACCAGGCTCCTCCATCCAGGGGATTTTCCAGGCAAGAGTACTGGAGTGGGGTGCCATTGCCTTCTCCATGACATACTAGGTCTATGAGTACATTAATATCTCAAAAAGCGACTCTGTGTAAGGATGTGGCACTTGCTGACCACCTCTGACTCAAGTGATTGAGATGTATTTGGAACATCAGCTAACTGTGTGAGCAAAGGAATGACAAAGGTTCTGCAATCAAGTCCAGGAACTAAATATATGATTTCGGGCAAATTATTTAGCCCCACTGGCTCAGACAGTAAAAAATCTGTCTGCAATGCAGGAGACCGGGTTCAATCCACAGGTCAGGAAGATACCCTGGAGGAGGGCATGGCAACCCATTGAAGTATTCTTGCCTGGAATATCTCAAGGACAAAAGAGCCTGCCAGGCTACAGTCCACGGGGTTGCAAAGAGTTGGACACGACTGAGCAACTAATACTTTCTCATCTACAAAAACAGACACTAAGATCCACTTGAAGTGAAGCTGCACACACAGCGCCTAAAACTTCTGTTCCTTCCTTCTCCTCAACCATGAAGCATTAATCAGCCTGTGTGGACCATATGCTGTGCAGGACACTGGGAACCCACAACAAGTTCAGAAGGCAGGTGCTCATCTCTAGCCTACCTAGTCTCTCACTCCCTCCTTGAGCACCCCAGCTCTGAGGGTTTCCTTTCTGCCTGTGAACACAACAAGCGCCTCCCAGTATGAAGCATTCCTACCAGCTGTTCCTGCAACCTGGGGTGACCCGGCCTCCTCCGATGGAGGGAGTTGCTTTTTGAGATTAATGCGCTCATAGACCTAGTATGTCTACATTTCATTATTTTTCTTGAAGCCCAGGAAACTCAGATACCTTCCCAAATCCCCAGCTTTCTCAGTGCCAATTTTCAGGTCCCACTTAAAAAGGCAGCTCCTCTTGTGAGCTTTTGGGGGTGATGGAAATGGTCTAAACTGCACAGTGATGATGCTTACACAACTGTATTAAACTTTCCAAACTCATCAAAATGTGCACTTTAAATGGGTTACAGTGTGTAAGTGACGTTCAGTGAAACTCTTGGAGCATCTTTTTTTTTT
>SJYQ01005128.1:27491-118422 GCA_006410935.1 Redunca redunca
GCAGAGTACATCATGAGAAACGCGGGGCTGGAAGAAGCACAAGCTGGAATCAAGATTGCCGGGAGAGAAATATCAATAACCTCAGATATGCAGATGATACCACCCTTATGGCAGAAAGTGAAGAGGAACTAAAAAGCCTCTTGATGAAAGTGAAAGAGGAGAATGAAAAAGTTGGCTTAAAGCTCAACATTCAGAAAACTAAGATCATGGCATCTGGTCCCATCACTTCATGGGAAATAGATGGGGAAACAGTGAAAACAGGGGCTGACTTTATTTTTTTGAGCTCCAAAATCACTGCAGATTGCAGCCATGAAATTAAAAGACGCTTACTCCTTGGAAGGAAAGTTATGACCAACCTAGATAGCATATTCAAAACCAGAGACATAAGTAATGTGCCAGCAAAGGTCCCTCTAGTCAAGGGTATGGTTTTTCCAGTGGTCATGTATGGATGTGAGAGTTGGACTGTGAAGAAGGCTGAGCACTGAAGAATTGATGCTTTTGAACTGTGGTGTTGGAGAAGACTCTTGAGAGTCCCTTGGACTGCAAGGAGATCCAACCAGTCCATCCTAAAGGAGATCAGTCCTGTGTGTTCATTGGAAGCACTGATGCTGAAGCTGAAACTCCAATATTTTGGCCACTTCATGTGAAGAGTTGACTCACTGGAAAAGACCCTGATGCTGGGAGGGATAGGGGGCAGGAGGAGAAGGGGACGACAGAGGATGAGATGGCTGGATGGCATCACTGACTCCATGCACATGAGTTTGAGTAGGCTCCAGGAGTTGGTAATGGACAGGGAGGCCTGGCGTGCTGCAATTCATGGCGTCGCAAAGAGTCTGACACGACTGAGCGACTGAACTGAACTGAAAGCTGATGATACAGAATGTGTTCCTGTGTAGAAGTACTCGATCTCACAAAGAAAGCCTCACGGTTTTCACAACCTCGTGTGTCTCAGACTCTTTCACCCCATTCCTGGAAACAAGGGCTTGAAAATATTACAAAGAAATATCCACCCAAAATAGTGGAAGAATTTGAGAGAACTATAGAGCTTCTGCCAGCAGAGGGAGACCTTGACTTCTTTTTACAAGATTGTTTTCTTGATGAACAGAAGTCCAAACAGAAGTAATGTTTCTCAATAGTTTACTACAAAAACATCCTGCTGAAAATATTTTTTAACATCTATGTACTTGTGGCTTAGCTTTGACAGCACCTCTTCTTTTCAGCATCACTGAAGAGGTATTTACATCAAACAGTTCAAATGAGACTCTAAGGGAAATCATAGATGGAAATCCCAGAGTGTTTTTTTGCCTGTTTTGTAGAAAGTGCAAAATGGGTTTATTTTCCCATGAAATCATGACTTCTGAAACCAATTAGCATCATCAATGATGACAGTTAAATTTCCCAGAAACCTGGGGATATTATGAGAGCTTTTATTTTACAAGGGTGATTATGAGCCCTTAAGGAAAAACCAAGATTCTCTGAACATCTTTCTGTTGCACCAGTTTTTATTCACTTTAATTGTAAACAGATTCCAACCCAAATGTTCTTTCTTGATTAAAATTATGAAAATATTAAAAATAAATACAGATGGTAGAGAGGATGTCTTGTCAGTTGCCATTTTAAACAGCTGCCTATTTTACAGTAATCCTTTTTAGAAATCTTAAGACTTAGTATTCTAGCTGGGTCCCAAACAGCTACTAACGTTAACTTTTCATCTGTATCTAATAAAGATAGGGAGCTAAGCCCAACTGCAGTGTATTTTGCTCTCTTCTCTCCTCCCATTTTCGTTTCCCAAAATAAATGAAAATTAGTTTACATAAATTTTTAACATAAACTTGAAAGGAATTTAATTATCCAAAGTGAATGTATCTGCAAACCTTTTTCAAATCTATTTTCAGATTTTAATGACTATGGTAGATTTTTTAAATTTCTCCTCATTTTGACAGTATACCCTAATCCAGACCTTCTGTGGCTTAACCACATATTTCTAAGTTAGTATTTTTCTCTTTTACAAAACTTGTCAAAATTCAATGATTATTAGATGTTAAGGGAGGAAGTGTTGTATACATTCAAAGAAAAACTTGCAATTTATAACATGTTTTTTAGAATTTGCATTAGTCTCACAAGTAAGTCAAATTAACAATATACCAAAATATACTCAAGAGGAAATATCTGGTTCTGATGTGACTAGACTAGAGAACATAATGTAACAGGCTTGACATCAGAGACCCTTACTGGGCAGTGTGCATGCCTGGCCACACGTGACACACTTAACAAGCACCAGTACCATGATTAAAGCATGAACTATGGAGTCAGACTCCCTGGGAGTAGGTCCCAGCTCCACCGCTTTGCAGTTATGTGACCTTGGGAAAGTTACTTAACCTCCCTGCATGCTTGATGCCTCATCTGAAAATGGAGATAGGAAAGGTACTTGCTCATAGGGTTTTTGTGAACATGAAATTAGTTAATGCTGGTAAAGCACCTAGAAAAATACTTGGCAACATAATAAGTGCTATACAAGTATCTTCTTTCATTATTGTATTTGACCTTATTTACTCAGTCTTGAGTAGGGTTGGCTTAATGGCTGTGCCACCGGTGCAGTGACACAGGGCCTTGTGCTGAGAAGGGCCCCGTGCTTGGTTTAAGTCTCTGCTGCTGTCGTCTTGAAATTCTTAATAACTCTGAAACAAAGGACCCTACACTTACCTTCTTCACTGGGCCCCGAATATTCGGTACCTGGTCCTACCCTGGAAATAGATGGTGTCACTGTCTCCTTGTGCTACATCTGGCTGGGGCTTTAGACAAGCAACAGCCTCTGTGTTCTCACCTGTAAACTGTGAGTCTAACTACTGCCCTGACAAGGCTCTTGGGAGAATTAAGTAAGATAATATGTAAGCAGTGATTGGCACATGTAAGTTCTCAAAGGTACATTCTGTTCACATTTATCATGATAAAAATTAACCCAATGTTTCTTTACTTCTGTAAATACATATTCTTGCCTACAATTACAAGAAAGTTTTCAGTGCAGTTAAAAGTGTCTTGAAAATACAGAATAAAATCATAAAACTCATCTCTGGAAAATTAAGATAGGTCTACGAGAGGAAAAGATCACACCTTTACTGTTATAGATCAGTTCAGTTCAGTTCAGTCACTCAGTCATGTCTGACTCTTTGCGAACCCATGAATCATAGCACGCCAGGCCTCCCTGTCCATCACCAACTCCTGGAGTTCACTCAGACTCATGTCCATCGAGTCCGTGATGCCATCCAGCCATCTCATCCTCTGTCATCCCTTTCTCCTCCTGCCCCCAATCCCTCCCAGCATCAGAGTCTTTNCCAACTCCCGGAGTTCACTCAGACTCACGTCCATCAAGTCAGTGATGCCATCCAGCCATCTCATCCTCTGTCATCCCTTTCTCCTCCTGCCCCCGATCCCTCCCAGCATCAGAGTCTTTTCCAATGAGTCAACTCTTTGCATGAGGTGGCCAAAGTACTGGAGTTCCAGCTTTAGCATCATTCCTTCCAAAGAAATCCCAGGCTAATCTCCTTCAGAATGGACTGGTTGGATCTCCTTGCAGTCCAAGGGACTCTCAAGAGTCTTCTCCAACACCACAGTTCAAAAGCATCAATTCTTCGGCACTCAGCTTTCTTCACCGTCCAACTCTCACATCCATACATGACCACTGGAAAAACCATAGCCTTGACTAGATGGACCTTTGTTGGCAAAGTCATGTCTCTGCTTTTGATGCTATCTAGGTTGGTCATAACTTTTCTTCCAAGGAATAAGCGTCTTACTGTTATAGATAGGCCTTATTAAAATTTGAGGCTTCTGTAAATCTTAAAGCTGAACAAGTTCTTTGTTCTATAAACCTAGGCTAGAGAAGAATTCAAGTGACTTGAATTTGGGTGAGAACTGATAAAACCCTGGGGAAATGTTTCAAATAAGTATATTATTAATAAGTAGTATGCTCAAAATCAAATCAAAGCACTGAGGACTACATCAATCCAGTATTTATTCATAATGAACATTACCACTACTTTCACAGTGAATGACTGAGGCATGACCCCTACACTATGAAGGCAAAGGAAAATGTAACTAAGAAGAAACTGCTTGATATTTTCATTAATTTGCAACCTTTCAAATTTAGGTTATTATTACTTTTGTTACTGGGGCTTCCCTGGTGGCTCAGACGGTAAGGAAACCTCCTGCCATGCAAGAGACCTGGGGTCGATCCCTGGGTTGGGAAGATGCCCTGAAGAAGGGAATGGCTACCCACTTCAGTATTCTGCATAGTCCATGGGGTCGCAGAGTCAGACACGACTGAGTGACTTTCACTTCACTTCTTCACTTCTGTTACTAATAGGATACTTCATGCCTTAACATTACTTGTACTGTAGAAAGTAAATAAAGCATTTCTGAAGATTTTGATGACATGTGTTAGACATTTTTCAAACAAAATTTAAAAGTCAAAAGAACATACATTCTTCTATGATTTAATTTAGAACACAGGATAGAAATTAATCTCTAAGAGAATGATAAAGCCTTCTCAAGAAAATTAGAGTATAGCATTTTTTGACAAAAAAATACAACTATGAAAAATTATTATATTTTACCTCTATAAAATGAAGAACATTTGTCCTTTGCACAACAGTATCTACTGCTGGAAACAAAACTAATGAAAAGCCTTTTGTGATCACAAGATATATTCTGAGATATTTTTATATCCACCCACCAAATTTTAATTTGTTAGGTAAGTACACTCTGGAAAGATAGTCTGATGATAGGAAGGTCAAAGCTTGAATTTCTGCCTTCATTTTGGAGTCTGCCATTATTTCCATCTGTCAATAAAAGTAAACTACAGTCATACCAGAGTCTTTGCTATAGTTCTGTCAACTCAAACTGGTAATTCTAGATTTGTTTTAGCCTCCAAAACCATGAGCAATAAACTTTAGGTCAGCCAGAATATTCTAGAGCTGCTACAGCTAAAAATATGAGTATGGATTCCTTCAGTAGTTAGGAATGGTCTGGCATCTTTATAATTTCCTTCTCTCCTTTTTTCCTCATGAACTACGATAGAACCATAGACAATGAGAATTTAACTATGATGAGAATAAATTAGGTCAACTCCACCCAGCTAATCTTACCTATTAGCATTCACAATTCAATGTTTCAGCAACAATTTACTGACAAACAATGCACATAGCAGTTGCTAGTTATATAATAATTCAAGAAGGGTAGCTTCAAAATATGATGCAAATAGCCACTGCTAAAAGTAAAAGGCAATAAAACATGACATTTGCATTTTAAAAAGAAACATACTTCTTTTCTCCAAAATGGTTGGCAAGTAATATAAGGTCTCTTTAGGATGCTGTCAAGTTTCATCTGGTCCCGTTTTGTCAGTGGAATTAAAGTACCTTTGGGTATATTTAATCTGGGGGGAAAAAATAGGTAACAAAGTGCTCCTGTAACTTTAAGGTCACATACATTTCATTTTTATTTATCATGCTATTTCAAAAGACTCAGAAATAACAGATGAAAAAATCAGTACAGGTTCACTTTTAAATATGGAGTTTGAGGGAATCTGGTATGTCTTTGACTACTAAGTGTTCAAGATCATAGTGGAAGTCTGTTTCAAGTTGTTGTTTTCTTTCATGCCACACTCACAGGACGATGACAGGAAGATAGACATTGGTTATAAAACAAATGCCAGGAGCACTAACATCATGTGTCTCAACACCAAAGCTGCCCCCATAGCGCCGCAGTCTTAGAGCGGTGAGTGCCAGTGTGTGTGTGGCCAGCAGTGAGATCCACTGTGGGATTTCAGGTCCCACTGAATCCTTAATTCTTTGTAATTCAATGAGAATTTTCTGGGCCAAGGAAGTTAGTCTATCAATTTTCACTTATGCACTCATGCGTGCACACAGACATACGTATACACATCTATCTTGTTTCAAATTTTTTAAAAGTGGATTGTAATTTTATCTTGGTATGTGTTTTAAAAATAGAAAATGAGAGGTCCAGGATTTATGCTGTGAATTGCTTTTAGAAGTCACAAATCCTGGATTTCCCAGCAGAGCTCTAGTTTCAAACAGTCTTTCTCAATGTCCCCACAATAATGACTATTTGCCACTGGCAGCTCCTGGATAGGGTGACAATTTGATTGAAAGAGAGACCTAGAGGATTTCCCTTGAAGCCATGTTTGTGTAGCTATCATGCTGTTTTTTCTTTGATTGTACATTTATTTAGAGTACATTTATTTAGAGGGCACTGGTGGAATTTATGAGATATACCTAGAGTTTCTTCGTTTTCCGCCTTAATCAGATTCTCTGTCCTAAACTTGTATTAGAAAACGATCTTCATACAAATAGATTACCCCCAACAGATTTTGACCATGATGTATACACTAAACTGAACAAAACTTTGATTCACTATAGCATAAACATTCAAAAGTCAAAACCTGTTTTCTCTTGTGCCCTCATTTTGTAAGAAGAAGTGATCATTTCATTTTTAGAAAATAAGTGCCTTTAACCAAGGTTTGCTCACTGCTTGAAGAAATCCAAATATGTTTAATTTCACTCTCACCTCTCACTAGCCGATTAAAACAATAAAATATCTTAAAATATCACATTAGCAGAGATGAATAAAGTGATAATGTCTTATGCTGAGGGGCAGGTGGGCTCTTACTCTCCAGGGAAGACAAAATAATTAACCTATCCAGAGGGCAGCTGAAGCCTTAAAAATGTGCATACCCTTTGACCCAGCAATTCCGGGAATTCAGCCTATGGGACTAATTAAGGATACAGGCAAAGATTCAGTCACAAGAGGGTCGGTCAGAGGACTATCTTTCAAAACAGAGATTTGGAACCCATCCAAATGTCCAATTACAAGGGACTGACCAAATAGACACACTCAGAATTGAAACCAAGTGGAAGACATTCAAATAAGATCATAGGGAGTTATTTATTGATAAGGAAATGCAATGACATTGTGTTGTGGGAGAAAAGATTACAAAATCAAGCTCTTCCAAATTCTTTTGGAAGAAATTATGGCAACGCACAGCAAATTATCTACAAGGGCAGAACTGTTTGTCTATAGGTGACTTTCATATTGTTACTTAATGATATTTTTTTCTATAATGAACAAATATATCTTACAACTGACAAAATGTGGATCCCCCAACTTTAAGTAATCTTAAAATGAGATTTTTAAATGAAATTAAGAACCTATGATAAAATCAATTCAGATGGCAAACGGTGTTGTCAATGATTACTATTTATTCAATGTCTTAATACTTTCTAAGTATAAAGAAATTATTAAAGACTTTAAAACAAAAAAATGTCTTCTAACTAGCTAAAGGTTCGATTAACCAAATATATTTTAGTATTTTAGTAGTTGAAACAAACATCGATAAGTTAAATTTATAATGATATAATCCTGAGTTATTGTGAACAACATAAGTGAAAAACAGTAAGCATTTCTCCTGGTAGTGACTCTTCAGGCTGAGTGCTACATGTTACAGTGAGTCATCATTTTAAATACCCTCATTCTGTTAACTGTCTAACCTTTTGATATCAGAAGGGAGGAGACCAAGCCATCTAATAGCTGGAACTGTGAGATTATGGGCTTCAAAAGACATAGCCTAAAATAAAGAGCAGAAGTATATTAGCTAAACCTTTTGCAGAGAACTAACATACTTGTTTTTGCAGCAATTTTTTTTTCAACTTATTAAGGACTCTTACTGAAGACTTCACACTCCCAGAGGCCACAGAAGTAAGAAAATCACCAAGAGCTTAGCTAAACTGGACTTTCAGTGGAGGTTTTAAGACGGCTCTATACTATTTCTGTGTTGATTTTCTATAACGTGAAAGTACAAATGACCCTCTCTGACCCAAATTTATTGTCGTTTGTGATTCTACACCTTAATCCCTTGCTCCACCATCCTTTTCTTCTGCTATAAGCACATACATCTGCTGCTGCTACTGCTAAGTCACTTCATTCGTGTCTGACTCTGTGCAACCCCACAGACAGCAGCCCACCAGGCTCTGCTGTCCCTGGGGTTCTCCAGGAAAGAACACTGGAGTGGGTTGCCATTTCCTTCTCCAATACATAAAAGTGAAAAGTGAAAGTGAAGTCGCTCAGTCGTGTCCGACTCTTCCAGGGACACACAAAGTGTATACCAGTGGTTCCCAAACTTTACCATGAGTCAGGATCATTTGGAGGGCCCACCCTTAGAATTCCAGACTCAGGAGGTCTGAATGGGGACTGAGATTTGCATTTCTAACAACTTCCCAGGACCACGTTTTGAGAACCACTGATGTATAGCAGTTGCCATCCCTAGTGGGAAAGTTTGGTGGTCTTTTCATTTCTCCTGATGGTTGGAACTGGAAAAGTCAGAATTCAAGACTATATATACTTTTCAGGGTCTAATTGGTAATCAGTGTTGTTATGCTGAAGGCTTGCCGTTATTTCAGCAGGCCAGGAGAGTGGAGGATAATTAAGGCCTCTTGCCTGAAGGTAATCCCACTCTGTCATCTGGAGTCACACTGGTTATGCTGGAAGCTGGAATCACAGACTCTGAAACAGAGCGGCCCTAGACTAGGACAGTAGCTTCCTTGGTACCTTTTGGGGGTCCTCAGCTTACTAGGGGCTGATAAGTAAAGGCAGAAATCACTCCAGTGAATAATATAAACTATCTCAATAGTGGAAAAGGAAAAATATTTTTCTATACTTACCATAGATCCGTACTTATAGATACACATTATCTCTATGCCTGTTAAAAGAAAGTTAACTTTGAAATTTGTCTCCTTGCATATTATAGTTAGATAATTATATCTAACATCTGCAATTTTTATTTTTGTTAACAATACCAGTGGAAAATTTATGGTTCGGTTTAATACAGTAAAGCACAATAAATATCCCAAATGATTAGTCATTCATTTAAATCTAATAATCATATTCTTTTAAAGTATTTTATGAAAGTATTCTATGAGCAGAAAACACAGCTATAAATATGATTTGATTATGACTATTTCAAATAGTCTAACTAAATTACCATGTGGATCAGCATCTACCAGAGTGAAAACAGGAATGTGAAATGTATCCCATAACTTCTTGACTAGAAGTCTTGTGTTCAGATCAGGTACCCCCTTTCCCTAAAAGCAAGGATTCAAATCATGCATTTTAATTTCAGTAGAATGAAACTGATGACACTGTATCCTTATTTTATTATTAACATAAACATCTTCATCACTTTGACTTAATTATCCCAGGCCTAGGAAAATATTTTAGCAGAAACAAAAATAATAAAAAATGTGACATACATAAAGATGTCCACTGCAGTGTTACTTAAAAGGACAGAAACCACAGTAAATATCCAAAAGATCTAACAACAGGCAGCATAGCACAGTGGTGACATGCATCAGCTTCAGAGCTGACTGCCTGCAGAGGCATCTGGCTCTACCACTTCTCAGCAGCATGGATCTTAACAGTCATGAAAACTCTCTGAGGTTTGGGGCTTTGTAATAACACCTTCTAATATTATTACAGGAACTTAGTTATTTAATAATTATAAAGCATTTAAAAGTATCTGGTTTAAACTCAGGACTTAATAAAACCAAACAGTAGAATAGTATTATGATGTGATTAAAACAATAATTATGTAGAAAAATAATTTGAAGAGCATTACAATAATGTTAAAAGAGAGAACAGGAAACCAAATGAAAGGTGGAACAGGGAGGAAGCAAGTAGAGATGAGAACCAGCTTTTGATGGGATAGCCCTGAGTCTGAATTTCCTCTCCACCAATCACTAGTGGGTTTCCCAGTCTCTTTAGGCTGTGGCTTTATTTATAAAACTGGGCTAAATATGCCTACCACCCAGAGTTATGGCACTGTAGCAATGTGGAGTTGAACTATCTTAATCCCAGTACTATGGCTTCCCTGGTGTCTCAAGTTTTTTGTTTTGTTTTTTTTTAAATATGTATTTATTTAATTTACTTATTTGGCTGTGTCTGGTCTTAGTTGCAGCACACAGGATCTTTTGTTGTGGCACTTGGGTTTTGTTGCCCTGTGGAGTGTGGGATCTTAATTCCACGACCTGGGATTGAACCCACATCCCCTACATTGCAGATTCTCAACCACTGGACCACCAGGGGAGTCCCCCTCCAAGTCCTAGTTTTGACAAGTCTTGAGATTGTGGTAAAATACCTTCCTGGGTCCCAGTGTTCTATTGTTAAAATGGGGATAATAATAATACCTATCTCATAAGGCTGGAGAGACTTTACAAGTTGATATGAGGGCATGAAGAGAAGGGGGCAACAGAGGATAAGATGGTTGGATGGCTTCACTGACTCAACGGACATGAGTTTGAATAAGCTCCAAGAGATGGTGAAGGAGAGGGAGCTGGTGTGCTGCAGTTCATGGGGTCCGAAAGAGTTAGACACAACTGAGTGACTGAACAAACAATGTAGAAAACAGCAGTAAGTGTGAACCCTTATTATGTAAAGTGCCTAACAGAGTTCCTGGTGCATCATGAATACATAGTGAATGGTAGTGTATTTTAATTGTTTCCTTTGGGAGAGAAAACCCATATATGTGGTAGAGGAGTCAGAGAGTACCAAAGATTTCTTCCTAGCCCAGCCCTCGACTCTAAGCTCCCCTCTGCAGGGGCAGCTACTACAGGCCAGCTTCTAGTGGGTGTTTCACCATAGTAACAATAGCAATTATCAACAGCTGCCGTGACAGCACCAACATGTAGGTAGACAAAGACTAGAAGGCAGCACTCAAGAGGAAAGACAAGGTAAAAAGAGAAATGTGACCAAGAATTGAGCTTTATGTGCATCTCCAGTGCACTAGTACCAACTGTGATTCAAACTCCAAGGGCTGAAACGGAGGCCTGGGCCACTGTTGGTTTCTTTGTCTGTAACGGCTTGTCTTGTGATCAGTCCAGCAAGATCACACTGTCACCAGGAAGAGCAGGAGGACTCCACCAAAAGTGAACCCCAGGACAACGCCACTGAGAGATCACTTCAGGGGTTCAGGTATGGCCTTTATTACTGACGAGATCTCAGTGTGCATTTTCTGTCACAACTGTTCTCCCCTCTCTTCAAACTGGGCATATGCCACTAGGATCTCCTGTTATGATCTCAAATTTTTATTTCTAAGGCTACATTCAATATCTTTTTTCTACGAAGTACCAAGCCTCCCTGCCACTTGTTCTATAGCATCCACGGGGACATCGTGGTAAAGCTCCATACACCAGTCATTTTGACTCATTCCTCTCATCCCATGGTCATCACGTCCTTTTAAACTTGCCTTGGAAATGTCCTTTGCTTGAGTCCTTTCTCTTTAACCATTTCCCTGGCAACCTGCCACCAAGGTAACTACCTGAGAGCATTTTCCAGACAGGCTTCCTGAATCCAGTTATCTCCCTATCCATCTAACTGATGATGATGCTACCACATGAATCCTTCTCACTTTTGTTAACACTTGATATTTTTGCACTAAATCAGGATGCCTCCTGGGGGTGGCCAGGCCTTCCAAGATGCCAACAGCTGCCCAACATCCTACTCCCTCGGCAGGGCAGCTCTCCTTACTGCTTGCACAAACATACCTCACAAGCATCATACTTACTATTAATAAGCCAGGAGAACTGTAAGTAGATGAGCTTTTTTTTTTCCTTCAGAGAACTAGGTCTTTATGCAGATCTGTAAGAGTGGAGGAAGGCTGGTACAGGAGGGGGAACCTGATGTGTCTGTTGCTCTTCCATCATCTCACTGACCCACACCCCTGGCTTCCTGTACTGCCACCTCCTTCTTCCCCAGGCCAGCAGATATCATTGGTCTCTCCAGTTTTATGAACACCTCCCACATTACCCTTTGCTAATTATTGCCTGTAGTTCCCTGTGTATTACCCCAACATATGCTTCTGTGTTCTTTGCTCTTCTTTCAAGAGCATACAAACTGTGTGAGGAAGAACAAGGAATGGCTCTTGTTCATTCAACCCTCTCAAAGCTCCCATGTTACCATATTATAGTCAAGACAAGTAGTCAGTGTGGGAGTGGTGTTGAGGGTGATACTGAGAGCCTGTGTAAACTTACATTTCTATTAGAAAATCTCTGGTATTTAAGAATTGGGACCATCACCTTGATTTCAGTCAGATTTGAGGATGGTTAAATAAACGCCTTGGAAATTCTTGTTCTATAATCCCAAAGGATGCTTCATAGTGACAAGAGAATGCTGTTCAAACTCATAGATGAAGTTATGAACCACTCGTGTGTTTATGTGCTTCAGTCGTGTCTGACTCTTTGCAATTCCTTGCACTGTAGCCTGCCAGGCTCCTCTGTCCTTGGGATTTCTCAGGCAAGAATACTGGAATAGTTTTCCATTTCCTACTCCAAGGGATCTTCCTGACCCAGGAAGATGTCTCCAGCATTGGCAGGTGGACTCTACCACTGAGCCACCTGGGAAGCCATAAACCCCTCTTACTGATCAACAAAGTAGTACATTAGTCTGGTAATTGAGGTAAAAGTAGATAATATACCGTAACCATGATGCATGGAGACATTTTGTTGCAAAAGTTGTCATCCAGGAGGCGCTGAAATGTTGCGTCTTTTTCTACAATTAGCAGAAATTTCGCATCCGTAGTTAAATCTGTGAAGTTAAGGCTGATAAATTTAAGGCATGTGTGTTTCCACTGAACCACTAATTATAAGTAACAATGCCATATCGATCAATTCAAAAGTAGCTATAGATATAGAATTTTTGTTTTTACCTTCACATTTCAGATACCTAGTCTCTTCCAGGGCATCTTCCCAAGCCAGGGATCAAACCCGCTTCTCTTGCCTCTCCTGCACTGGCAGTCAGATTCTTTACCACTAGCGCCACCTATTCACACACAGTATTTACATATCTGTCTTTCTTACTAGATAGTGAGCTCCTAAAAATATCCTAGAAAAGGGAGCATGATGTGTTCATCTTGACCAATACAGGGTATTGCTTACTGGTTACATATTATGAAGGCTTGATTTATTAAAGTAAAAATGAATGAACATTCTGTAAGTTTAAATAGCTTTCTCACTTAAAGGATACTCTGAATTCCTTGAATATTAGATGGCACAGCAACAGCCTAAGTGAACAAGAGGAGACAGTTTTTATTTTAAATAAATAGCAAGTATAACAACATTTGGGCTTCTCTGGTGGCTCAGATGGTAAAGAATCCGCCTGCAATGTGGGAGACCTGGGTTCGATCCCTGGGTTGGGAAGATTTCCTGGAGGAGGGCATGGCAACCCACTTCAGCATTGTTGTCTGGAAAATCCCCATGGACAGAAGCGTTTGGCGGGCTACAGTCCATGGGGTCTCCAAGAGTCAGACATGACTAAGCGACTAAGCAAACAAACACAATAACATTTAAAAATTTATCAAGAACACTTTTTGTTGTTGTTTAGTTGTTTAGTTGCAACCCCTGTGGACTGCAGCCCGCCAGGCTCCTGTTTCTGTGGGATTTCCCAGGCAAGAATATTGGAGTGAGTTGCCATTTCCTTCTCCAGGGGATCTTCCCAAGCCAGGGATTGAACCGTGTCTCTGAGTCTCCTGTATTGCTGATGGATTCTTTACCACTATGCCACTGGGGAAGCCCTATATTTTTTTATTTTCATTTTTTAAAAATCCACTGTCATCAGAAGTCTATGCCTCAGTAAGAAAACAGTAGGACACAGATTTACTTTTCAATAAGAAAACAGACATACGACCCAAACTACTTCCCAGCAGGTGAAAATTTCTTGGAAACTTTATAGATATGTGACTTAAAAAGCAGAAACTGATGAAGGAAAGACTTCCTTATGTAGAATCTCAGAGGTGTCATTCTCCTCTTTCCAGAATGGTGAGTTAACCATTTCCAAACTTCTGTGCTAGTTCTGTGACTTTCTATGTACTAAAGCCTAGCAAACACTTCAGTCTCAAACTTACAAATTTCAGAACCAGAAAATTTTATGAAGATTACATAAATAGCCATGCTAAAATGGTCAAGTCACACTCTACCTGAAAACAATAAACCATGCATTTAAAAAAGGAATGTGTATGTTTGTTTATTTCAATATGACATCCGACAATTGGCATATTTGGAAACTGGGTAATGTACAACCCCATAAAGCACATACCTCTTCATCCTTTCATTTTATTTTAAAGTCTTAAGCTCTGAACTACATAACAAAGCCAGTCAATAAAGTGCATTTCAAACACAAAGGAGTTTGATATGGAGTGGAAGCACATGAACACATTATGATGCTTACTGTTGCACGTGTGCAGTTCACCTTGGTGCCATCTTCCTCGAGGTACTTTAAATCGCCAGCAATTAAACCTTTTGATGTAGACAGCTGAAAAAAGTAATAGTCATATATGAAACCTTTTTCTCCAGCTCATTTTATGCTTCTAAGTCCCTTCTCATGTTCACCTGCTAAATTATATAGGCATTTTGGATCAGACTGTAATTCAAGAAATAAAGGAGAAAATACGTAAGCGTTTAGGAATGAAAAGTATTTGACAATTCATCAGTTTTGCTTCCTTTAGCCAAGGAGATACACTGAGACTAGATTATTTAAATTCATAGTGAGAAAAATATAATATCAAAAATATGAAAAGAAGGCACAGATTACATTTATTCTTCTATAATTTTCATACATTTTGTTTTAAAATATCTTGTATTAAATGCTACTTACTATATGCAGACTCCTCCTCGGCACTTTTAACATACAGGAAATATCATTAATAATATTGTCCACAACAGTCTGGTTACCAAAGAGTTGGCTGTCAGTGTAATAAATGTCTCTGTGAAAATTTTAAAAATCTATATTTTAATTAATTATATTTTCTCTGAATATGATAAATATTGGAATATTAACTGAAGAAAGCTTTGAGTTGATGTAAACAAATAATTTATTACCCACAGTTTTATGTAACTTTTCAAAACATATAATGAAAATCAATCCCACACATATAATGAAAGTCAATCCCACTTAACCTTACAACGCATTTCAAAGAGTAATTTATTAGAACAATGTACTTACCTTTTGGTTGCATAAATGTTGCTCTGTACTAATTTATAAATCATGGAAAGTATTTTAAGAATTAGTGCTGGAAAATAAGATGCAATAAGTGAGTTACTCATCACTTACAAAAATCAAAACATTCTGTGATCAAGGATTAATTCTCTCCAGTTACTTTCCACAACACTTTAAAAATTATCTTTCCAAAAGAGAAGTGTTAAGTACAGAACGATAATTGTCTACAAGTTAGATAAAATTAAGTGTTCTATGTACAGCAAAATTGAAAGAATATTTTTCCACTGAATCATATACTTGAACACTCATTTTGGAATAATACTTTACTTCTACACTATTGACAGTGCAAAATTCTGCAAATTTATTTCAAGTACAGGATGGCCTGTTAATGAACAAGTAAAATTATTTAGCTCAGAATAACTATAACCCAGAAAGTAATCAAAATTATTTATTTTACCACTAAAAGCTAAGAAAGATGAATTTACCAAAATTTTTAACTGATTTTGGTGAATCACTTCTGATTTTTCTTGTGGTACAATGAGATACCATGTGAAGACCCACAGAATCTTCAAACCTGTCATTTTGTTTAAAGCAAGGGAATAGAATAAAAAAGAGTTAACTTCTGAACACCAAACAACATACAATTAATTTCCTCGTCTGAATATCATTTAAATCCACATTTCTTCCCAATGTAAGCACTGAAGTTTTGGGATAACCTCGTTTATAAGCTTAGAGAATTCCAAGTGGTAATTAGGTAATTATCTTTGCAACATACAGAGGCACTAAAAGAGTGTTTAAAATACATGAATTAAACACCTTTGATTATAGTGTGTGTGCATGTGTGTGTATTTCTTTCCCGGAAAGACATTTAGGGTATGTAAACTATTATAAATTATTTCACAATTTTATTAGCATTTTGCTTATGAATTTAATACATTTATTCAATTTAATAATGTTTTGAAATATTTCATTTAATTTACTCCCAAAGTTACAGTGATGAAATAAGTTTTCACTAGGTTGTTAAATTGAACTGCCAAGCCTGCCCTAAAGATGGCAGAAGGCACCAGGCAAACAGGCCAGGTGACAGCTGCTTCAAGGTTTGGTGAAATCCACCTTGCAAAATATGATTCAAAAGTTTACAGTTTCACTAATTATATTGATCATAAAAGAATAATGAATGACTAAAGAGCCTTAAGATTTCTTTAATTCTTTTCCTGTAACTCTTACTGAGGACTAATTTTGCAGTGTTTTTCATTGTTTAGTGAAAAGTGTCTACAGGTTGAGGACCTGAAAGAATCAAACTATATAACTAGATTCCAAGACTCTGATAAAGCTGTTTGCTGATTTTACCCTCTTGGGGACATGACTTCACAGGAGACCTGCTAAGAGAATGAGCCATTGCAATGTGTTCTGTGCTCAGGATACATTTATTTTGGTCTCAATATCAGGGCTGGTTATAGCTCCCCTGAGCAAGTGGTATGCTTCTGCAGTACGGATAAGAATTCTGATGGTGATATTTTCCCCTTTGAGTGCTAGAAAGCTTAGATCCAAGGCTGGAGCCTATTTTTAGCAGGACTGTAAGGCTTTATCATAGGCATTTTGAATTCTAACTTCTTTTGGTGCTCCATTTTTTTGTTCCTAGCATTGTTTTCCCTTTGCCTTATCTTTCACACCTACTTCTAGTTTATATAACCTGCCTGTATGGTATGTATTTTATAAACTTCCTTAAATCCTTTTTGGCAGGGTAAAGGCAACAAATAGAATTAAATCCAACTAGAGCTCCAACTCAAATAAATTCTAATAATGACTTAGATAATGCACTTAAAAATTTAAAAATGCAAAACGCCCACTTTATATTTTCCCAGCTTGATCTGTTGTCTATTGTGAATGCAGGCGCTTCATTTCTTGCCAAGCTTGTGACTATGTCTTGGATAATTTTTTCTATAGATGAAAGAACCTCAGAACTGAAACAATAAACAAACAATGATTCAATCTTAATTTTAAATTAGACCTTTACAATAGGTAACATTTCCCCAGAATATTAATTTTTTGTTTCATTGGTTGTTTTTTAAGACTAGATGATACATGTCAATAATATTCTCTCCCACTAAATTTTAACATGAAGTAATACATGAGTAATACTTTATTACTTTAACATGAGTAATACATTAAAACAATTGTGTTTATAGTGATGAATTTCAAAGAAATTTCGTTTGCTTGTAATTTTGCTTCTCAAACAATTACCAACTTAAGTAATATCTCCCTTGTAATGACCAATTTATAACATTAATATAAATGTATTGATATAAATACATTGATCTTCAGATCAACCTACTTTAAATACAACTCATTGCCTTGAAACACTACTGATAAATCTTTTAATTGATGTAATATTGGCTTTGAATTTATTTCCCCAAGTGCAATGTGAAAATATTTCAAAAAAACAGTTCTTACTGTAGCATGTTACCCTAATTGATGTCATGCCATAAATCAGCCCTTTTGAATTTTAGTGATACAAAAAGAAAAAAGTTTAATCATTACCATAAAAGGGCTTGGCAACTACTACACCACAGAAAATTATTAAGACTTAGCCCAATTTTCTGTCAGCTGACTCTTAATTTCATAAGCCATCAGCTTCAAAAAATGTTATTCTGTTATAAACACCATAAAAATATTGCCTAGGAAGGAAAATCATATTAAATCTAGAAAATGCACAAAATGTAGTGTTCTAATTTCCATAGAAACTTCACAGCTTTCATTGAAAATGCATGTATCAGAAAATAACTTTTAAAGCCTTTAATATTTCTAATTTGGGGAGCAAAAACTAATTCATTTTTATTCATTCATTTAAAAGCTGCAGTAACATGACCAACTTTAAAACAATCAGATTTGCATCTGAAACTCAAACAGGGACTGCCACCCCCTTCTTTTACCCTCTTCTAGTACTCCCTTAAACTAAAACATTTTGTAAAATTTGTTTGAGTTTTTTTGGTAGTTGGTTTGGGCTTAAATGACAGTAATTTGTTTAAGTGAAAAACCTTGCTGATAAACTAGAAAAGCAGATCAAGTAAGCAGAACAACAGAGCATTTTAAGTGAAAGTGGTGAATAATGTAAACATATTTCTTGCAGTTAACTCCAGGTTGGGCAGCTGGAGAATCTCTGTAATTGATTTTATCAGCACCACACTCTAAGCTAAACTCTAACTGCTTTAACTGATTTAAAGAAATGTGTATTTTCTTCCCTTTCAGGTCCATAAATCCCACTGTCTTACTATAAACCACTTAAACTGTGTTGACTGCCTCATTCAGTTTGGTAAAACACTTATTAAGAACTTACAACATTGATTTCCCCCCTTTTCTTAAAAAAAAAGAATGCTTGAAAACTTCTAAATTTCCACAACTTTTAAAAAATAAACACCAAGCCAAACTGCGGCTTAAACTCCTCAAACTGTCCAGATCTCAGGAAACCTGTGACCCCAGCTGTGGGGATGCTCTTGGAACATTCTAGAAGACACAGCAGCGGGGAGGGGGTACTGTGGGGCTGGGGTGTACGTGCGGCTGGCACCTGGCTTTTTGAATTGAGAATAAGTTAACAGAAGAAATAGGGGGCACTAAACAAGGGCCTTTCTTGGGGTTCAGGGCTGGTGGGCCAAACAGGCCTCTGTGGCCTCAACATTCTGAGGCAGCCTTGCTCCCCAGATTGGGGAGACAGGAAGGGGGCCCAGCATTTCTCCACAGAGCACCTCAAGCCTGGCTGGGCAGAACCTTCTTGCTCCCTAACTCCCAGCCGTCTGTGCCCCAGAAAGAGCCCGTATACCTGGAAGCCAAGCGCATACCCCCGCCCGCGGGCTCCTCGCCGCCTCTCCTCAGGGCGGCCAGTAGGGAAGCCCTGTGCTGGTCCAAAACCTCGAAAAACGAGGCCTCAGGGGCCCTGGGCGTAAAGGCCATTTGGACCCACTGCCACAAGAGCGTCCAACAAGGAGCTCCACCTGGCCTGAGAGCACCCTTCTCTGTACCCACAATGCACTTCCAGGGGTGGGGCCTGGAAGGACAGAGCGCCTCTCCCGACTGGGGGCCGGAGTGCGCATGCGCACACCTCACCCCCAGGTGGGGCTGGGCTAACGCGTGTGCATAGCACTTGCACTGACTGAAACATCTGTGCGCAGGGCTCTTTCAGGTGCAATCTCACCTGGGCCTCTTCCTGGGTACCTTCTGACAAGCCTCAGGGACCAATGTCAGGGACCAGCAGGACATATCTGGGATGTGGGACCAAGATTTGAGACCTTGAAATGGTTTTATATCTCCTTTTTTTTGGCTATTTAGGGAAAGTCGTATCAATGATTTTTCACTAAAACAAGTAGTTATGGCTATCCAGCTGTGTATCAGACACAGTTCTAGGCACTGGGTGCAGATGAGGATCAAGGCAAACGAAATTTCTGCCTTTGCTAGCATTTATGTAGTAGCCTAGGGCTTAAAAACCTATTTCATTCAGCCTCTCCCTTTAAACTCTCATAACCACACCAGTGGGGATTTTGCAAGAGAGGAGAAAGCAGTCCGCAAGCCCAGGCAAGCCTGGGTTAATATCCCAGCTCCATCACTTTGTTGGCCTGCCAGATTTTGCAAATTATAACACAGGACCCTCAGTAAAAATTGAATTGCAGATAAACAGTGAATACTTTTTTAAAGGATAACTTGGTCCCATGCAATCTGTGGGACACTCTTTTACTAAAAAATGATTTCATTGTTCACCCAAAATTCTTATTTAATTGTTCATCCAGTATTTTTAACCTAGCAATCCTCCTCTTGCAGATTTGAACGGAGCCTTCACTCCTACTCTCTTCTAGAGGAAAAGACAGAAATTCTGAAGCCTCAGGGAAGGAGTGCTGCCCCTGGGGACAATTTCCTTGAGGGAGAGGAAACAAGGAGAGGCCTTGGAGCAAGGTGGCGCTGAGACCTTCCTAGGGAGTAGGGGGCAGGATGGTGTCCTGGGGTCTTGGCCCCAGAAGAGCCACCTGACAGCAGGCTCTCTCCAGAGAACTATTTTGTTCCATCAGTTCCTGGTCGTTTGATACTGTTGAAACAAAACCTGCTTCCCACCATAAATAACGAACTCCCCGTGTTGGTAATGATGACTGTCTGTGCCAAGCCCTGTGCTGAGGGCCTTTATTATTATCAACACTAATACTTCCTCACTGCCTACCCTGCACTGGGCAATTGTCGTCTGCCCTAGGCACTTGTAGTTACTGTGAGGAAGGCAGGCAAAGTCCTTGCCCTTAGGGGACTCACAGTCTAAGGGGAAGGGGGAAATTGAGGAGAAATAGGTGAACGCCGAAATAATTGAGGGCAGGTTGTGCATTTGGATCAACAACCCTACACAGTAAAAATTATTCTCCTTATTTCACAGATGAAGAAACTAAGGCTTGGATAGCCTGAGCGGGTTGTGCAAGACTGCATTTGCATTGTGATCAGCACGATGAAAGGTAAATCCCGACTCCAAAGTCGAGCTCTTACCATTAGGTTATGAGGCACCACTGAGGGTCTGGCTGGAAATGGGTCATAACTTTGCAGGGTTTTCTCTGATGGGTGGAATTGTCCCTCCGGCCTCAGGTTTCTCACCTTTCGGATGACGGCTTTGCAGCAGGTGGGTTCTCCATGAGAAACAAACAAATGAAAGGTCTTTGAACGGAGAGGCTGAGTGGGGCGCCTCTCTCCCAGGACTGGAACCATCTGACCACTGGTCTCTGTCCCTCAGGAGGGCAGACCCTTCTATATCACACAGTGCTAACACTCAGCCAGAAGCCGGAGGCCTCTCTAGACCTGACATGAGATGAAAGGTCCCGAGCTGGGTGAGGGCAGGGGCAGGGGATCAAAACAGTGAAGGGGACAAACCCATAATAAAGCTGGCCTTCCTACAGGCAGAAACTGCAAGGTGTAGACGGGCCTCTTCGGGATTCTCCCTGCATGGACTGGAGGGGGCGGCCTGAGCCCTCCTCCCAGGCAACACATCTCTGCCCTCAGTTATCCACCTCCACTCAGGTAACCCGCATGAACTTCCTTTACATCAAAGTGAACTGGCCCAGCCCTGGGCTGAGAGGAAACCAAAAAAACAGATTCTACCCCTAGCGACAGATTGCAGAGGAAACTTGCAGGTGCCACTTTGCAGGGCAGTCCCAATACCAAGTTCTTTCCTCCAGCTGGTCCACTGCACTCAGCACAGGGATGAGGGCCGGGGTCAGGGAGCTCACCAAACTGCATTCCAACTGCACACAGTCGGAAAAGTGAAGAGCTTTTCCCCAAACCTTACTTGCGGGTCTTTCCTCCAAGCTCAGCCTGTCACTGAGAAATGTGTTTGAGGACCAGCAGATTCACGATGGTTAGAAAGAGCATCATTTAAATTAGGTGCAATGATCGTTTCCATGTCTAACACACCAAGAGGTGGGGAAGGATGGGGAGGCCCTTTCAGCAAACCAGACAGGAGAGGATCCTGTGCTTGGTACGTTTAAACAAAGTGTTTTTTTCCTTAAAGCAAATGTGAATGAATTTTAACATCTTGTCGAATTCTTGAGAGGAAAGAGTAGAGAAAATGCTATAATAATATCTTTACTTCTTGGGGCTTTATAAGGTGTTTTACATTTGTGTGTATATTTTTAAATTTTTTAAAAATGTAAGAATGTAATCCTCTTAAAATTTAATTTTCATTAAAAATTTTTAATATTTATGCTTCCATAAAATATTTACTAATTCAGAAGATATGAAGTTAAAATGAACAAACTGCAACTCCATTGCCCTTTGTCCTGCTCGGGACTCTGTGATCCTTCTGACCCTGGAATTAGTCCTTCTTGCCCCGAGGGCCTTTGCACTTGCTCTTCCCTTAACAGCCTGGAATGCTTTGTCCTCCTTTCTCCCCGTGCTTTCTGCCCTCCCTCCCTAAATCCAGCCTGGGTCATTCTCCCGTGTCCTTCAGATCTGGTCTGAACCTCTTTCCACACTGCCCCTAAGTCTTGACCCCTGCTTTTTCCTTGTCTTGACATGTCTTTTTTTCTCTTCCCTGGGGAGCAGATGCTGAGCTCAGCCAGTGGCCCTGGTTCCTCTGTGCCTGACACAGGGAAGATACTCAGCTGTGCTTGCTGAATGAAGGCATGACACCCTGAGGGATTTATCTCTGTAATCTCTCTTTAGGTTTTCATCCAGTCATCTTTCTACAGATGCCCAAAGAAGCATAATTTTTTAAAATTATTTTATTCTTTTTTTGACTGTGCTGAGTCTTTGCTGTTGCGTGGGCTTTTTTTCCTAACTGTGGCAAGTGGGGGCCCGTCTGTAGTTGTGGGGTGTGGGCGTCTCGTTGTGGAGGCCTCTGTTGTGGAGTGTGGGCTCAGGGGCTTCAGCAGTTGCGACTCCTGGGCTCTAGAGCACAGGCTCAGTAGTTGTGGCCCACGGGTTTAGTTGGTCTGAGGCATGAGGGATCTTCCCAGATCAGGGATCAAACCCATGTCTCCTGCGTTGGCCATCGAATTCTTTACCACTGAGCCACCAGGGAAAGTGAAAGTGAAAGTCGCTCAGTGGTGTCGGACTCTTTGCGACCCCATGGACTATACAGTCCATGGAATTCTCCAGACCAGAATACTGGAGTGGGTAGCCTTTCCCTTCTCAGGGAATCTTCCCAACCCAGGAATCAAACCCAGGTCTCCCACATTGCAGGCAGATTCTTTACCAGCTGAGCCACAAGGGAAGCCCAAGAATACTGGAATGGGTAGCCTATCCCTTCTCCAGGGGATCTTCCCGACCCACGAATCAAACTGGGGTCTCCTGCATAGCAGGCAGATTCTTTACCAACTGAGTCACGAGGGAAGCCCAGCATAATTTTTTAATATGAATAAGCCTCTACTGTGAATTATTCTGGTGTTGCTGCCACTGGTCATAACATCAAACATGCAAAATCTTATTTACTCCTTCCCATTTTAGGAGAGAAAGTTGAGGCTCTGAGAAATATAAGTGAATTTGCTGGGTTTTCTAGAGATACAGATGACAAAACACGGACAGGAATAGTTTCTTGGCTCTCAGCCACTATATGATATTGCCTCTAAGCCAAGGTAACTTAGGGCTGATGAATAAATTCACACATTTTTCATAGCCAGTGATTGTATACCTGGATGTAGGTTGTAAGGCAGAGCAATGAAACAAAGTTAAATTGAATTTTGATAAGAGCCCCAAAATATATGTAATCCCATAGGTCATTTGATTGATGAAGTCATGCTTGTTCTTAGGGAGGGGCTATGTAATCCACTCCCATAGACCCAACACCAGCTGCCATGATTGGTCAACCAGGAGTTTGTTTGGATTTTTCCATAAAATGTAATGGAAAAGCCCAAACAAACATTTTGGTCAATCCAGTACATCCTCCCTTTCCCTACCCTCATTCCAGACTATTTAGAAGCAAATCCTGGGCATCGTATTACTTCATCCACAGTATTTGAACAAATATCTCTAAAAAATAAGGATCCTTTAAAAAATAACCATGATCCATTATCATATCAAAACTTGACTTCACAATCATCCTTTCATATCACCAAATATGCTATCACTGTTGAAATTTCCCAGCAATTTCATGAATTGTTTTCAGTTTGTTCTTATCAAAATGCTAACAAGGTGCATCTGTGCATGGGTGCGGAATGATATTTCTCTCATTGCTATTGTTGCTAAGTCATGTCCAACTCTTTGAGACCCCATGGACTGCAGCACACCAGGCTTCCCTGTTCTTCACTATCTTGCAGTTTCCTCAAACTCATATCCATTGAGTCAGTGATGCCATCCAACCATCTCATCCTCTGTTACCTGCTTCTGCTCTTGCTCTCATTCTTTCCCAACATCAGGATCTTTACCAGTGAGTTTGCTTTTCATATCAGGTGGCCAAAGTATTTTAACTTCAGTTCAGCACCAGTCCATCCAATGAATATTCAGGGTTGATTTTCTTTAGGATTGACTGGTTTGATCTCCTTGCAGTCCAAGGGACTCTCCAAGAGTTTTCTCCAACACCACAGTTCAAAAGCATCAATTCTTTGGCACTCAGCCTTCTGCATGGTCCAGCACTCACATCCGTACATGACTAGTGGAAAAACCATAGCTTTGACTGTATGGACCTTTGTTGGCAAAGTGATGTCTCTGCTTTTTAATACACTGTCTAGGTTTGTCATAGCAATCTTCCAAGGAGCAAGCATCTTTTAATTTCATGGATGCAGTCACCATCCACATTGATTTTGGAGACCAAGAGAATGAAATTTGACCCTGTTTCCATATTTTCCCAATATATTTGCCATGAGGTGATAGGACCAGATGGCATGATCTTTGGTTTTTGAATGTTGAGTATTAAGTTTTTTCACTCTCTTCTTTCACCTTCATCAAAAGACTCTTTAGCTCCTCTTCACTTTCTGCCATTAGAATGGCATTATCTGCATGTCTGAGGTCATTGACATTTCTCCCAGCAATCTTGATTCCAGCTTGTGATTCATCCAACCTGGCATTTCCCATGATGTACTCTGTGTAGAAGCTAAATAAGCAGGGTGACAATATACAGCCTTGACATATTCCTTTCCCAATTTGGAACCAGTCCGTTGTTCCATGTCTGGTTCTTGCTTCTAGACCTGCATACAGATTTCTCAGGAGGCAGATAATGTGGTCTGGTATTCTCATCTTTTTAAGAATATTCCACAGTTTGTCGTGATCCATACAGTCAAAGTCTTTAGTGTAGTCAATGAAACAGAAGTAGATTCTTTTTTTAATTCCCTTGCTTTTTCTATGATCCAGTGTATGTTGGCAATTTGATCTCTGGTTCCTCTGCCTTTTCTAAATCCAGCCTGTACATCTGGAAGTTCTCCATTCATGTGCTATTGAATCCTAACTTGAAGGACTTTGAGGATAATCTTTCTGGCATGTGAAATGAGTGATATTTCTCTTAAGACTTTTTCATTCTAGAGAATTCTCTCTTTTCCTTCCTTGCAGTTTACTTGTGGGAGACACCAAGTCATTTGTTCCAGAGAATTTTGTGCAGTTAAGAGTTTGTGGGTTACATCCCTGGGGTACCATTTAACATGTTTTTCTGTCCCTGGTAGTTCCTACCAATAAAAAGTAAAAGTGCCATTTAGGGACTTGACTGTTTCTGGTTTTTGTATGGGGGGGGGGGCAGAATAAAAATATTCAGTAGGTGGTTGGAAATGTTTAGGGCCTCCAATCTAACCTTCCATGGTCTCTGTGGCTGGGACCTCCACCTCAAGATGCTTCAAGCAAGCCTGAGCCTCTCATTAACAGAGGAAGAAGCCAAGCCTAGAAAGTTTAGTTGTGCACAGCAGAATCCCTGTAGAGTTCAAAATCCCTTAGTGGAAGACCACCCAGGAGGAGGAGACCCAGGAGAGCTTTATTTATTTATTTATTTTTTGCTGATTTTATAAACATATTTTTATTTTATTTTTTTACTCTTAAAATCTTTACTAATAGGATTAAGTGAGTAAAAGGAATACTTTCTTTTTTTCTTTTATTTTTAATTTAATTAATTTGTTTTAATTGGAGGCTAATTACTTTATAATATTATAGTGGTTTTTGCCATACATTGACATGAATCAGCCATGGGTGTACATGTGTTCCCCATCCTAAATCACCCTCCCACATCCCTCCCCTTCCCATCCCTCAGGGTCATCCCAGTTCACCAGCCCTGACCACCCTGTCTCATGCATCGAACCTGGCCTGGAGATCTGTTTCACATATGATAATATACATGTTTCAATGCTATTCTCTCAAATCATACCACCCTCGCCTTCTCCCACAGAATTCAAAAGACTGTTCTATACATTTGTGTCTTGTTTGCTGTCTCACATATAGGGTCATCGTTCAGGAGAGCTTTAGAAGCTGCATGTCCATCCCACTTCATGTGGGTCTACAGGAGAGTTCCTCAGGCTGGCTCCCTCTCTGCTTGCCAGCACACAGGGTGGCCCACAGCCCCAGTCTGACTCATTCTCTCTGCCATGTATTTCTTTCTTCCTCACATCCCAAGCAGACTGCTCATTGCTCTCCTCCACTCACCCCTGTCATCGGAACTACTGAAGCTGGGACCTAGAGACACCCCACCATGACTACTTTCCACTCTTGCTCCAAGGTCTAGTCCCACTTTATTTAAAAAATCAGCCGACACCTAGCAGAGACTTGCTTTGATTGTAAAAGACTTTAAAATTTTTAAAGTAATTCTCATCTTCCTCTTCTGCTGTTTCTTTTCCTTCTTTTATTGTTTGTTTTCCATCTTAAAGACTTCTTGGCAACTGGTTTTGGGAAAAAGAGATCTTTTACAAAAGACCAGAAGGCATGCTCCGTGCCCGCAGCCAAGGTGATAAAACTCCTCATGTGTTTTCCCCTTCCACTGCCAGTGTCGACCGAGCCCGGGCACACACCAGGAGGGCTTCCCAATACCTGTGGACGGGTTCGTGATTCATCCAGCACTCAGAGACAAGCTGCTGCCTGACACCCAGGTTCTTCTTGGCACCAGAGATTCAACGAAATAGAGCACCAGATGTCCACACACACATTGCTGGTGTTTTAGTGAGGAGGACAGATTATAAGGAAGAAAACCCATGAACACGTCATAAATTCAATAATGGTGTGTTATAAGGAAAATTAATCTGGGTGTTACGGGAGTGAGTGGGTGGAAAACAGCAAAGAAGATGGACAGACAAAACCTGAATAATGAGGAAGTTGGGTCCAAGTCTTGGCACTGTCCCTTCGTGTCTGTGTGATCTCCAGGAAGATTCTCAACCTCTCTGGGCTTCAGTGTCTTTTGTGAAATGAGGGTATTAATGGTATCTACCTTTTAGGGCTAGCATAAGAAGTAAATTAGTTAATATGTGTAAATGAGTCAGTGTATATCTGGCCCATTGTGAAAACTCAATAAGTATCATCTCTTATTAAGACATGTTCCTCTAAGGAGTGTCCTTGTGCATATCTACAAATTGAAGGCTCTGAGAAGTCCTGCATTAAAACCTTACTGAACTTGTTTGGTTTACATTTGCCGAACTTACTTTTTTCATGACATTCCCTCATGAATGTTCAGGAGACCAAAGCTCTTTAGAACACATTTAAAAAACAGCTTTATTGAGCTATAATTCACATATAAAATTTGCCCGTTAAAAGGGCACAATTCAATAGTTTCTGTAGCATATTTGCAGAGTGTACAACCATCATCACAATCTAACTATAGAACATTTTTGTCCCTCTCAAAAGAAACCCTGCATCTACTAGCAGTGATTTCTCATTTTTCTCTTTCCCCAGCCCAAATAACCACTAATCTGCTACTGTCTTTATAGATTTGCCTGTTCTTCACAATTCATATAAGTGGAATCATACATTATGTGCCCTTTTGTGACTCATTGCTTGCATTCAGCATAATGTTTTCAAGGTTCAGTCACATCATGGCATGTATCTGTGTTTCATCCCTTTCTATGGCCAAAAAGTATTTCGCTGTATGGACATACCACATTTTATTTATCCATTTATTAGTTGATGAACTTCCATTGTTTCCACTTTTATGAAGAATGCCACTGCAAACATTCCTGCAGATGAACATTTTGTGGATGTATGTTTTCATTTCCTTTGGGTGTATACTGGGAGTGAAATGACTGGGTCATGAGATAGCTCTGTTTAGCATTTGGCAAAAAAAAAGAGCACTCGTTTTGGTGTGTTGGTGCTGTTGTTTTGTCTTCTCTGTCATTTTCCTTCCTCTTCCTCCCCCCTACCGCCACCCTCCCAACACTTCCCACCATCTAGGGAGCAGGTCAGAACTTTGCCACTTCCAAGCAAAAAAAACTAAATATAATGTGATTTTAGCAAGTGAAATTTACATTTCTCAGAACCTCCATTTTCTCACCTATAAAATGGACATAAAGATGAAATGAGGTTATTTATGTAACATTCTTACACTAGTGTCTGGCCATCAATGGTAGCTGTATTCTTGTTAGTAGCATCTGTGCATGTGCTGGTAAGAGCATTATATGTTGGTAGATGTGATTGTAAACAGTGTCATAACCAGGAGTCCTGTGCTTGCCTCCCAGGAGGGAGAAGGACAGGCTCATCCTCACCTCCACTTGATTCCGCCAAATGAATCTCTAAAGTGATTGCATCAATGTGCAGTGTCAGTGGAAGCCTCACTCACTCACAACCTTGCCAACCTTTGATCATGTTTCAGCATTCTTTACTTTTTGCCGCCGAATGGTTTTGATGTGGATACCAGGCACCTTACCTGGACTGTTTCATTCAGCACCTACAAACACCCCGTGAGGTAGATACAGAAATTCTCCTGTGTTGCAGATGAAGAAACAGGCTTTAAGGTCAAGGGCCAGCCCTTAAGATATGAAGGCAGGCGGTCTGGCTCTGCTGCCTGGGCTCTCAGCCATGGCTTCACTCTGCTTCCCATGGAGCCAGGGCTGGCAGATGCACATGAGCATGACCTCGGGGTGACTATTTAAGACCATTAAGAAACTTACATGTTCTTCCTTTCATTCAACAAGTATTTATTGAGCATCTACTCCTTGCCAGATGCTGCAAACAAAGTTAAGTCCTTGTCCCCAGGGCTTAAGAGTCCAGTGGGGGAGACAGATCAAATAAATCTGCAAGACTACTTCAGCTCTAGGGACAGAAACGAAGCAGGATCAGGAGGCTACAGAGTAATGGGGTCGATGGTTCCGCTGGGAGGTCAGGGAAGGCTTCTGCAGGTGGCCTTTATTATGAAGACCTGAATGAAGTGAAGGGTGGGCCACATGCCCACCTGCAGCGAGAGGTTTCTTGGAGGAGGGAACAGCAAGCACGAGCGTTTGAGGCAGGGCTTGGTTGGGATGTTTGAGGAACAAGGAAGCTGTCATAGGTGGAATTCTAAAGCCAGACCCCCATCTCTGGTCATTCAACCAAACACGAATCCAGGTAGTGCCGTAAATGGACTTTGGGTTTGTAATTAAGGTCCCAAGTCTAATGACCTTGAGGTGTGGAGATGAGCCAGGTAGGTCAGGTCTAATCAGTTGAGCTCTTTAAGAGCAGAGAGCTCTCTCTGGCACCTGGCAGGGGAATTAAGAGGTGGTTGAAGCACAGGAAAGATTCCATGTGGCTGCAAGTGGAGGAAGACACATGACAAGGTGGCCTCTAGGACCTAAGAGCTGCCCCTGGCTGAACACCATGAAGGAAATGGGGACTACAGTCCTACAACCACAGGAATGGAGTTCTGCCAGTTACAGGCAAGAACCCGGAGGAGAATCCTCAGCTCCAGACAAAAGCACAGCTGGCTAACACCTTGACTTTTACTTGAGTGAAGGGTACAGCTCACCCTGCTGGACTTCCAGCTTCCAGAACTGTGAGCTAATAATCAGGTGCTGTTCTAAGCTGTTGACTTGGGAGGTAATTTGTTACATAGCAGAGAAAATTGATACAGAGGCCTGTGGCTGGAAAGGAGGATGGGAGAATGGTGGCGTGGAGAGGAGACCGGGCCTGAGAGGTCACGTTGGGCCAGATGCTGTGGGACTGCTTTGGCGGTGGTGAGCACATTGGCATCTGTGCTGAGGGACACACAGAACCAGCACAAGCATCTCATGCCCAGCCCTCCTCGCTGTCCGTTCCCAAGCTTGCCTCCTCTAATTTTCCATCCCGCCCAGTGTTCCTCCCACCACCACCACCACCACCCTGACTTCCTGGTGTCACCTACTGATGTGTGTGTGTGAATTGGTTGGGGCACTATTGATGGGAAGTGACTGGAAAACAACACAAACTACTTAACCCCCGAGTCCAGGGACTTCAGGCTTAGCCGGATCCAGGAGCTCAAGTTACCTTCAGAAATCTGTGCCTTTGCAACTCTCTACTTTGCTTTCTTCACTGTCTTCATTCTCAGGCAGGCTCTCCCCATTCTGGTGGTGGAAATGGTTATCAGCAGCTGTGAACTCACATCCTGCCCTGTTATCAATCCAAACAGAGCCATCCCATCTCTCCTGCATGGTTCCCCTAAAAGTCCTGGGATAACTGGCACCAGCCCAGGTTGGGTCACATGACCACAGCAGAGCCAGTCACAAAGGCTGGGGGTAGGATAGGGAGAAGACTTTCAGTGGACATGGAGCACAGGGGAGGGTGGGAAGCAGAGGTCTTTAAGCCTACCTGGAAACCCCTTGAACGTAGAAAGGGAGAGATGGTCCTTGGGGATCCTCTAGGTGGTCACTGGGGTGCTAGAGCAGCCAAAGAAGGTCTGGATGCTGGGCGGCACAGCCAGCAGATGTCCACTAGAGCAGCCAGCCCCGTCCACACCTCTGGGCACCATGGGTGCCTGTGCAAGGATACAGCTTCTGCGTGGGGCTTCCAGAGCCTCACGCTGGGTCCTGCTCAGATTACAGGGCCTTCGCTTCTCCCCTTGTTATCTCTGCATCCTATTAGGTCTTGGCACTGGCATCAGAGGTTGTGGAAATACCACAGAGCCCTGCCTCTGCCCTGTTGTTTACTGAAGAAATAAATAGAGAAAGAAACTTGACTGAACAGATGCTTGGACCAGCAGAGCAGTCCTGGGAGATTCATGCCACAGACTCATCGTCATAAACAGGCACTGAGAGGGGCAGCCTGGAGAGTCTGTCCAAGTCCCAAACAAACGGGGACCCACAGCCAAATGTGAGGCCAGCTGGAAGGCCCCTACCAGGGAGGATGGGAGCCCCTTGGCTGGAGGAGGGTCCAGCAGGACGCTCCAGCTCATTGTCTGTGTGGAGGGTTGGGGTGGCTGCCAAAGGCTGCATCTGCTCCTTGTTGCTTTTTAGAGGCAGCGTTGGAAACAGATCTGGGAGGACAGGTGTGCTGCTCAGCTTGGATGGAGCGCCTCCCCTCCCCAGACACCAGTAATTGTTGCGCTTGGCCTCACAGTGGCCGACAAGGACATCATCGGGTACCCCTCCTTCCCCACCCCCCACCTCCTGGTGCCACACTTTACTCCTGGGGCCACTCCAACCACAGCAGCGTCCTCCTGTTCCTGAAATCTACCAGCACACCCCTGTCTCAGGGCCTTTGCACCTGCTGTTCCCACCACCTGGAGTACTTGCCCGGCAGCTTACTCCCTCACCTCCCCTAGGCTTCTGCTCGCATGTCCCCTTATGACACAGGACTTTTCCATCAGGCTCAGTTTGCTGCAGTAACAAGCCCCAATTCCTCATGTCTAGGCACAGCCAGTGCTCACCTCTCACACACACTGCATATCCAGCGTCATCACCTGGGGTCTCTGATGATCACCCAAGGCTCCATCTCTACTTGTTTTTTGCAGCAGTGCAGTGGGTGGGATCTTAGTTCCCCAACAATGGATAGAATCTCCACTTCCTGCAGTGGAAGCCTGGAGCCTTAACCACTGGACCACCAGGGAAGTCCTTCCATCTCTGCTTGTGTTTTCACGGGAACAGTGGCTGCAGGACGGGAGGGTGGAGAAGCACGTGGTGGCTCTACAAGTCCTCCAGGTAGTCACACCCAACACTTTCATTCACGTTTTGTGGCCAAAGCTAGTCATAAGTATCTGGAAGGAGAACCAAAAACATTTGGTGAACAGCTCAGTGTCACCCATTTTCTTAATCACCCTGCATCTGCAAACTCCACTCTGCTTTAATGCCTGTCCCTGCCCTGTTCCCTGCCTGACATTACATTATATTTAGTTTTTTTTTTGCCTCTTCCACTAGAGTCTAAGCTCCATGAGGTCAGGCTTTGTCTGATTTTGTTCACTGCTGTACCTGCAGCACTTAGAGCACTGCCTGTATACAAAAACCACTCAGATAAGTTTTATTCGGGTGGATCAGCAGCCATACAAACAGGCAGTGAGTTAGGGTTGATGGTGATGTGTGTGCTCAGTCGTGTCCAACTCTTTGCAACCCCACGGACTGTAGTCCTCCCAGCTCCTCTGTCCATGGGATTTTTCAGGCAAGAATACTGGAGTGGGTTGTCATTTCCTCCTCCAGGGGATCTGCCTACTCCAGAGATTGAACCTACATCTCCTGTGTCTCCTGCATTGCAGGCGGATTCTTTACCCACTGAGCCATCAGAATCTTGGGTTAGGGTTATGGCCTTATTTTATAGCTTTAGTGGGAGTTGTCATCTGGCCCTCCACTGTAGAGAGAGCAGCAGATAAGGCATTACTCTATCTCGAGGCCCTCTTTCTTCTACCTGTGTTGAAAACAATACCCACATGTTTGGAGCTGTTTATTCATCTTGCATGTGGAGGTGATGCTGGTGGCTGGACAGCCCTTAAACTCAACTATCCCAGGGCTGCTCAGCATCCCTGCCCGGTCTGCCACTTGGGTTTATTCGCCAGCCGTTCTATTGAACAAGTGGGTTTCATTAAGAAGCACTACCAGCCATTCAGACCTTCTCAGGTAACTCATTAGCATGTTGTCTAGACAAGGTAAATTCTGGAAAGAAAACAGCAGTAAGGCAGGCAGAAAGGAGCGGTCACCAAATTCGGGGTTGGGGAACCTCTCAGGCGATTGTCCCCAGTCACAGGGCATCCAGTGACCAATGGCTTCTGTTTCTACCGCATTCGATGGGGAGTTTGCTTGGCAACTCTTTCAGAAGATTGGTTCAAGCCTCCACAGTCATAACCAGGAGCAAGGACCTCCCTGAGAGTAGCCCAGCCTGCCAGCCGCAGGCACAGTTCACCTTGGCTTTCATAGTGTCTGAGAGCACGTTATCTGTGGCCAGAATTCTTGGGTTCAGCCTTGAGTCTGGCCAGTTATTGGTTGCGCTATGTGCTGTACTTTGTCACTCAGTCGTGCCCAGCTCTTTACTACCCCATGGACTGTAGGACTCCAGGCTCCTCTGTCCATGGGATTTCCCAGGCAAGAATGCTGCAGTGGGTTGCCATTTCCTCCTCCAGGGGATCTTCCCCACCCAGGGATCAAACCTGCATCTGTTGCATCTTCTGCTTTGTCAGGTGGATTCTTTAACAGTGGCACCACCTGGGAAGCCATCATAGGTTGTTAGGAGGATTAAATGAATAAATACATTTCCTTAATTAATTAATACAAACATTCATAAGTAAAGAGCTTAGAAAGGGGCCTATCACATAGTAAGTGCTCAGTAAAAATTAACCATCATTATTACCACCATTATTATGATGATGATGATTATCTTTCTGTTGTGATATAGATGTCAGTCAGTATAAGCACATGCTCAGAACTCTGGTCATATCTTTTCTGTGTCCCTTTTCAGCAGTTTGATCGAAAGTCTGGCTTTATTGGCTAAAGGATATGTTCTGGCCCCCTGCAAGATGCTGGAGTGTGTTAACTGTAGCATCAGCTTTGCCCCCTAGAACTTGAAAATCTCATTTAGTTTGCTCCAGACATCACCTGCAATCTCCCCCATGCTGTTGCGTCTTCACACAGACTGCCGCCTCCTTCCACTGGTTGGTGTTGTCCATTCTTGGGGACAATCTTCCCTTTAAGTCTTCCTCACACCCCTGCCCACGCCACCTCTTACTCCTTCTCGTTCCTACAGCTCCCAATTCTGGAAGCACCCACTTAGAATCTTCTCTGGAGACCCACCTGCCTACTCAGTCTCTTATCTGTAAGTGGGACATTGGATCCAGTCATCTCTAAGATCCTTTTCAGTCTAATATGGGTTTTTGAAAAATAATTAAGAGAATATTGATGAGATCTTTACGGGAAAAATCATAAAATGTTATTTAAGGTCATGAAAGAAGGCCAGAGTAAATGGAGACATATACCATTTTAGTGGATGTGAGATTCAGTATTATAAAAACAAGTGTGTACCCAAAACAACTTAGGCCCAATTAAATTCCAATAATTATTTTTGGAATATGCATTCTCAGTGGAGGTTAGCAAATTGATTCTGAAGCTTGTATGGAGAAACAGAGGCAAGAATAATTTAGGCAAAGTGAAAGAAGATCATGGTGCAATTTAAGACATCAAGATTTGTTATAAAGCTCGAGTTTTTGAGAGAGACTGATTTGAAACGATGGACACATAGGTGAGTGAAACAGTGGAAACTTGTTCTGCGACTCAGGTGACCTTGAAGATACAAGGAAAGGATGGGCTACTTAAAAAACAAATAGTGCTTTAGCAACTGTTTTTCCAGGTTAATTTTTTTTAATTCCTACTATGTATCATACTCAAAATTCAGTTCAAGGTGGGTTAAAAACCTATGTATGAAAAACAGAACTTCGAAAGGAAAGCATAAGAGACGATGCCTTTAGTTAGGGATGAATTTCTTTAACACTGTAGGTGGGAAAGTTCAGGACGACTAGTGGCCAGGCTGTGGGTCTAGAATCAGCACCTGCCTGAGTGCAGTGTCAGACACCCAGCTTCATCTTTCTGCACCTCAACTCATTTCTCATAAAGGGTGGGTGAGCATCTGGGAAGATACCATCAACTGTCTCCCTCCCCAGGTCCCCTCCTTTCTGGCAAAGCCCACTACTCACCCTGGAAGGTGAACACTCAGGCTAACTCCTTGCTAGTGAACTGTGGCACTAAATGGAAGGCTGTGCTCCAGTCCTGTGAGATGACACCCAAGAGCCTTTGTGCCTTAGGTTTAGGGGAAAATCTTCCATCCCTAATAGACATAGATAAGGCAAATACCTTTCACCAGGATGTTGTCACATCTGCTGGAGATGCAGTAGCCTTTCGTGACCATGAGGGAAGAAGTAGGTCTGCTGTCAGTGGGGGAGCAAGAAGATGAAGATAGCCTGGGTCCTTGAAGAGTTCACAGGGATGCCAATCCTGCCTGCACCAGCCTGCCAGCAGACATCAAGTGCTGGGAGAAAGTCCAGTTTTCTTATTCCATCTGATTTGAATTGGTTGACCTGTGACCTGCTATCAGAAGTGTTGCAGTGGTCCTAATGTCATAGGTTTGCTAGGAAAATTAAGTTAGGTAATGATAGCTGTAAAATGCTTAGCACGATCCCTGGAGGCTGAGAGAGTTGGACAAAGGGCAAACTTTACAGTCAAGAGAACACGGAAGCCCTTCAGCATTGTGTGTGCTAAGTTGCTTCAGTTATGTCAGACTCTGTGTGATGCTATGAACTGTAGCCCACCAGGCTCCTCTGTCCATGGAATTCTCCAGGCAAGAATACTGGAGTGAGTTGCCTTGACCTCCTCCAGGGGATCTTCCCAACCCAATGATCAAATGCGCATCTCACCTGTCTCCCACATTGGCAGGCAGGTTCTTTACCACTAGCGCCACCTGGGAAGCCCCTTCAGTATTGTAACCACAGTAAAAGTTAAAGTTAACAGGGACTGAGAGGCACTCACTGTGGGGAGGAACGAGGAAGGGTTTCCAACTAAAGGCTCTTGGTGAGTCCTCCTAAAAGTCCTTTGAGATTGGTGTTATTATTGTGTTATTCACACAACAGGAACCTGAGGCTCAGAGAGGTTAAAAAACTTGCCCCAGGGCTCCCAGCAAGAAAGAGGTGGGGCTGGGATTGAATCCTGGCCTGTCCCTAACTCTGAGCTTGTCCACAGCACTGGGCTGGTTTTCTTGGGACAGGAGCCCTACTGATTCTCCTCCCAGGTGGAAGGACTTGTGCGATCAGCAAACCCTGCAGAATCAAGTGCCCCTCCGCCCCTGGAGATCTCAGCTCAGGGCCTCTGGTCATGTTTCTGCTCCTCCCTGTGTTATGGCTGGTCCTGACGTGCTCCCCAGAGAGGCAGGGACGAGCCAAAAACGCTGGCTCACATGCCTCCCTAATAAAATTAGAATGTTCTTGTTAAGATGGATTTCTTTCGGGGATGGCCAAGCAAGCCACGTACTCAGCAGCCAGAGGCAGAGGACAAGCACGCTGTGTCATCGTAGCTGACACTTTGTCTGCAGGGCTGGGCGGGCAGAGAGGGGCCTGTTATTTGCACTCCAAATCCAGCTTCACTGGTGGGGAGTGGGGTGGGGAAGTTTTGATAGTTTTGATAACTTTGGGCTTTTCTCCCACATTTCTGTCACTTCTCCCCTTCTGAGACCACTCCCTGTCAGCTTGCAAGCGCCCCATTGCAGGGACATGTCGTGTGGCGGCCCTACCCCTTTGGGGGTCTGATCAACCCATGATGGGGACAGCAGGTACTGATCTGGAGTAGGGCCCCCTGCTGGTCTTCCTTGACAACCTTAACATCACCTGCTTCCTGGAATTCCACAGACCGTGGGGAGCCCTGGGTCAGAAATTGCTGTTTCTGTTGGCTTTCAATTCTGTCTTTGGCTCTCTTCTCGGATTTCTTGGCCGGCTTCAGCATGGACCCTGCAAGGCGGACTCCTGCTGGAGCACAGGACGCGATGCTAGTGAGGTCACCACTGAGCTCCTGGAGGCTTCGGAGGGGAGAGGCAGCTGAGAGGCTGCAGACCAGGGCCTCCACGGGACACAGCTCTTGAGCCCCAAGACTCGTTGTTGGGGGACAATTGCACACAGACCTGAGTCCTCTTTCTGCTTTGTCCAGTGTCCTGCAAATCTAAAATGAAAAGCGTTAGTCTCTCAGTCATGTCTGACTCTTGGCAACCCCATGGACTGTAGCCCTCCAGGCTCCTCTGTCCATGGGATTCTCCAGACAAGAATACTGGAGTGGGTTGCCATGCCCTCCTGCAGGGGAATCTTCCCAATCCAGGGATCAAACCTGGGTCTCCCACATCACAGCTAGATTCTTTACTGTCTGAGCCACCCAGGAAACCTGCAGATCTAAGACACCCATGCCCTTTGGCATGATTTGTGACCAGGAAAGTCGGCCATACTGTCCTCTGCCCGTGAATCCCTGTGTCCACTGGCTCCTCACTCGTCCAGCTGCTGCAACTCGGGGTTTAGCATCTACATATTATTTATCCTGTTGAAATTCCATCCTGGAGTTCTTGGCTCTTGTGTGCTGGTCACAAGTGAAGGACATCCTAATCAAGATTATGCTGAGCTCTTGACCACTCACCTAAAAGAAGGCGATATAGGATTCAGAGGCCCCTTCCCAAGTTGGCTAAGTGGGCCAGGGAGGCTCACATGGACACCGCCTGCTGGGAGCTGTTCCTGTTTTCACCCTGTGTCGTTGGCTCTGAAAGTCCGGGCAGGCAGGGGTAGGATCTAAGGGGCCACCGCTAGGTTGACCTCATTGACCATCCCCCTCTGTTGCCATTTCAATACCCCTGTTACAACTCTCACTGCTACATGCTGGCATTTAATTTGACCAAAATGTGACAAAGTCACAGATACATCCCCTTTGGAACTTTTCTCAGTGTCCCTCTCATTCTAAAAATCCCACATTTTCAAGCAGACTATAAATTATTTCCCTCTCAGCTCCTGTCTGTCTCTTTCCCATTGTGAAAGTGAAAGTGTTAGTCACTCAGTCATGTCCGACTCCTTGCCACCCCATGGACTGCAGCTCGCCAGGCTCCTCTGTCCATGGGATTCTCTAGGCAAGAACACTGGAGTGGATTGCCATGCCTTTCTCCAGTTCATCTTCCTGATCCAAGGATTAAACCCAGGTCTCCTGCATTGGCAGGTGGATTCTTTACTGTCTGAGCCACCAGGGAAGCCCACTGGACAGTTTTATTTTTCTTGGCTTCACATCTGACATTATACTGTAACGTAGGTGACTCTCAGGCCACTGTCTGTCTCCTCCCACTGGAATGGGAGCATCAGGAAGTCAGGGACCTTGCAAGTCTTTTGGTCGTTCCATTCTTGGGGTGTAAAATAGTACCCTGGTCATGCCATGGACTCAACCAGTATTTCATGACTGATTGCATTAATCCATCCACTAAATATTGACCAGTGGATGCTCCACAATGTGTGTGAAGTCCTGTGGAGGATAGGAATAACTATCAAACACTACGGTTTATGGACAGCCTGGTGCCCATGCTCTGCGGAATGTGTTTCACATCCATCATCATGCTGAACTTGGGATCGGTGGGGCCAGTGGTCAGAAAGCTGGGCTCCACTGTCCAAAGGCCTGGTTTTCAGTTCTGGCCCCAGAACTTGCTAGGTCTGTGACCTCAGGCAGGTTGTTCAGGCCCCCTCTGCATCAGTTTCCTCATCTGTAAATCCCCTTCACCTGGGGATAACATTAGTACCTGTCCCATTGGGATGTGGCCCAGATTAGATGCACGCATGTAACACACTTAGAAAGATGCCCTGCACAGAATAGAGGCTCAGCAGAGGCCGCTGTCGTATGAAGCTGGGACCCCCAGAATCCCAATGTAGCAGATGGGGAAATGAAGCAGGCTCCTGAGCAGAGAGTCAGATAAGACCCACCCTGCCCCTCAGGGGTTTGCAGTGTATTGGAGGGTCAAATGCACACAATGTACTTCATTTTCACTACTCGTTTCCCAATTCTTACAGAGGGACTGGCTCCAAACCCTACACCCAGCTCACCAAACTGTATTCCATGACTTCTAGTACGCCTTGGACTGATCCATGTCATTTCGAGAGAATCCCAGTTATGCAAGGACACTTGGGTGTGACCTCAGTGTCATGTGGTGGTGAGCATCTCATCCAAGCAGCAGGATGTTTGAAGAGTGCTGTGTGAGTGGAAAAAGCTCCAGTAACACATATCACAGCCCAGGATGCTCACAGCCAAGGAGCAGCCCCAGTGATGGTTTAGGGTGGGCGTGCTGTTCCAATTCTCTCATAAGCTATATTCAGTTATGGGTTACTTCGAGTTTCTGGCCAATGTCTATTCATTGACTGTTCCATTTCTGCAGAGCCTGGGGGCTGAGAGAACCGGCAGCAGAGTTCCCGCGTGCTTCTTATTCCTTAAGCGGAGGTGAAATGCTCCGTGCAAGGCGAGGCTCTCTGCTACAGCCTCACCTAAGAGAAGCTCCAGGCCCTGCCTAGCAAGCTGGAACATGCCTTAGACTAAGGGCCCATAAGGGGTAGTCATTACCCGGCCCTGGCCTTTGAATCTTGCCGATGGTGGTATTTATATTCTTAAAACCTGGCTGAGCAGGCAGGCATTTCATTGGGGTGGGCCTCATTTGGAGAGTTAGGTCATCGGCTAACAGTGTCTGCAGATGACTTCATGGAGACCGCCTGGGAGATGGCCAAGGGCTGGTCTCCTCTTTTTTAATCCTCAAGGTCACTGGTGGCTATGGGCATTAGTGGGCCAAGGACTGGGGAGAGGCCATCAAGATTAATAATAGTAGTCAACATGGATGAGTACTTCCTATGGGCCATGCAGTGACACGGTGTATTTATAAGACTCAAGAGTAGGAAGTATTATCCCCATTTTACCAAAAAGTAAACCAAGTCTCAGAGAGGTTAAGTAATCTGCCCACGTCACACAGCTGAGATGGTTGATATCTCACGTATATGATTCCAGATTCCACACTCAGCCTTCATTCGTCCTTAATTCTTCCTCTTAGGAAAGCAGGAAGGAAGACAGCCTCTGAAAAAGGGAAGAGGGAGAAGAGATGGGGTGGGGGACAAGAGGATCAAAGGAAGAAAGGGTTTTAGGTGTTAGGGAGCCAGGTTGGGTGGCCTTGATGGTTTGCCCCAAGCCTTCCAGAGGAGCCCGAGCCTGTTGGGCAGGAGCGTGAGCTGGCAGCTATATGGAACTCCCAATGCAGATCACGGAGGTGTGGCACTAAAGCAACATCAAAAGCCATCCTGTGCGTTCTGCCTCAGGATGGCCAGGACTCTATAGGTTGCTAGTGACAGAAAACCTAATCAAACCAGCTTAACAGAAAAACAAATACGGGCTCACAGAACTTAAAAGTGCAGAGCCAGTGCCTTCAGGCAAGGCTGCGTCCAGGTGTTCCACTAAGGCTTCTCTCTGTGTGGATCTCTTCATCTTAATGCATGAAGAAATTGACTGTGTGGATGTGTCATATAACCAGCCCCCTTTGTTAGATATGTTTAGATTGTGGTTGCTCTTTTGCTGTTCCCAAGAGAACTACATTTAATAAGCTTGTGCAGAAATGATCTTGCTGCCATGTGAGAGGAGATCTCTAGGATTAGTTCCTAGAAGTGGCATGGCTGGGCATGTGAACTTGAAATTTTGATAGATGTTCCCAAATTACCCTCCAGAGGAACTGTACCACTGGCAATGTGTGACAGCCTCCCCAGCTTGGTATATTGTTTTAGCCTTAGTCTCCTCAAGGAGGAGTAGGGCTGGGGCAGAAGGGTAGTATCCAAGGAGCTGATCCTCTTCAAAAATTTCTCCTGACACCCAGCCCAGCAGCTTCCACTGACATCTGGTAGATTTTATAGAAAAGTGGGGGGGGAAATCACATAGCAATTGCCCATATCCCTATGGCCCGTATCCCAGGTGGTGCTAGTGGTAAAGAACCTGCCTGTCAACGCAGGAGACATAAGATACACGGGTTCTCCCTGAGAGGAGAGCCTGGCAACCCACTCCAGTATTCTTGCCTGGAGAATACTATGGAGGAGGAGCCTGGTGGGCTACAGTTCATGGAGTCGCAAAGAGTCGGACATGACTGAAACGTCTCGGCATGCACACACATGCTGTGGCCTAAGTTTCATAATTAACATTTACTAAACTTACTTTTCCTCATTATCTGTCCAGCTTGCAGACACTAGTGTAAGGAAGCCCAGTTTTATTTTATTTTATTTTTTGGCAACTTGTGGGATCTCAGTTTCCCTACCAGCGACTGAATCTGGGGCCACGGCAGTGAATGCCCGGAATCCTAACCTCTAGTCCTTGAGGGAATTCCCAGGAAGCCCGTTTTCAAAAGTTATTTTGAAAAGTTTAGATAAATGCTAAGTTTGGTAGGTTGAGGTTTATAGGACTAGAGTGGAGAGTTATTTTATTTACTCATTTAAATGTTTGAACTATGTGCTGTCATAGTCTTCTAGGACAAGTCTCTCTCTTTCCCATCCAAAGGGCATATCTACCAGATTTTTGACACAAGAATTTTAGGGTAGGTTTTCAGTGTTTAAAGTGTATGTAAAAATCAGGCTTCCCTGGTGGCTCAGTGGTGAAGAATCTGCCTGCTGATGCAGGAGACACGGGTTCAGTTCCTGGTTTGGGAAGATCCCACGTGTCGAGGAGCAACTATGCCACAGCTACTGAGCCCACGTGCTGCAGCTGCTGGAGCTTCTGCACCCAAGACCAGGGCTCCACAGCAATGAAAAGCCTAGGCACCGCAACTAAAGAATAGCCCCTGCTGGCCACAGCTAGAGAAAAGCCTGCTCAGGAATGAAGACCCAGCATAGCCAAATAAATAATTAAAAAAAAACAAAACAAAACTACTGAACAGAATAAAGTGCTATTTGGTTAAAAAAAAAAAGGTTCTTCCATATTGAAAAAAAAGTATATGTAAAAATTTTCATTCACATTTATTCATTCACTCACTCATTCAGAAACACTTGTTGGAGTCCTTTTAGGAGCTGGACACTGTTACTATCAGGCATCTCCAGATTAGGACAGGTGGCAGTGTATTGTACGTAGAAGATGCTCAATTAATATTTGTCAGACAATGATGTAACTATCTAAAGAACTTTCTAGCAATGACATTCTTGGATGTTGGTTGGTTTATTAATATTTATTAGGTTTTTGTGTGTGTGTGTGAGATGGTTTCAACATATGATGAGTTTAAATTCTAGTTTTTACAAGTAGTAAAAATTATCATATATACAAAAAGATGTACACATTACAAATTTGTAAATTCTACAATTGCAGTGTGTGTGGTTTGAGATGAATTATTCAAATCTCTGAGCCTCAGGTTCTTGACTGTGGAAAGGGAGATAATAACCAAACCCCAATCTCCTTGTTCAGGAGATGAAATAAAATGAGCCATAAAAATTGCTGAGCACACTGTGCCTGAAGAAAGCCCGTAGGAACCCTCACTCTAGTTACACTTGTGACCTAGACAGCTCTGTGCTGTCTCACGGATTCTGAGTGGTTGGGGTTGAGAAGGAGAGTCAGAGGGAGGTGAGAAGGAGAGTCCGAGGGAGGTAGAAAGGAGAGGAGTATTGTGATCGTCTTGGCCCCCTGTCTGGCCATCTGCTTTCTCTGCTCCCAGTTTGAAGCAGCCACATGCCAAGGTGGATGAAGCTGGTTTGCCAGCTCTGAGCCTGAGGTCTCTCTGGTCTGAGCAGCCTAGAGGTCTCTCTAGGCGGCCGGAGCAACTGATACTGGGCACTGCACACCCTATTCCTGCACCTCTAAATATTGAAATGTCTCCTGGCCCGCCCCGGCCCGAGGATCCCTGAGGTCAAAGTCACACTTGATGCACTGGAGGTTCCTTTTGCAAAGTATGCGACAGCCCTTTCCAGGTCAGTGCAGTGGAATTTGACCCCTGGAGCCCAGCTCTCCCCTTTCCAGAGTCAGCCTCTCTGAAGTTGGGTTCCCACCAACTCCCAGAAACTCAGCTTCTGCCTCCTCTGAGGAGGGCAGTTACAGCCATTTTCATTTCAATGTCTCTTTATTATGTGACTATGTTTAGATTACAAAAGCCATGTGGTCTCATTGCAAAAATACTGAAACACGAATGTCACAGCAAATCCCTTTCCTCAGAAATCAGCAGTTTGTGAAAATTCTCTTAGAAATTTTTTTGCGTATTCTGATGATTTTTTTTAAACAACAATGGGATAACACTCTACAAATTATTTAGTTACTTCCTTTTATCAACTTTAGAGACATCTTGGATGTCATTCCAAATCAAAGTCATTCTTTTTTAACAGCTGCAAAGAATCTATTGTATGGATGACCTATATTATTCCCGCCCCTGTGGGTAGCTATTTAGGTGGTCGCTAATTCTCTGCTGTTACAAATACTGCTGCAGCGAACAGCCTTATGCATTTATTGTGAAGCATTTGAGCAATTATGAAATTGAACACTGGAATTGAGAAAGGAAAATCACTGGCTCAAATAACCATCCTAATATTAATCAGGAGACACAGCCATCTTTGAAACAGTCATTATTAGTCCTGTTTATAGATGTGGAAACTGAATCACAGAGAGGCCAAAGGACAGTAAGTCCCCTACATACAAACCTTCCAGTTTCAGACTTCCAAGATGCAAATGTGCATTCCATCACCATCAGGCATGAGTGAAACTGCAGCTTGCCCTCCATCTCCTATTGTTGATGATCCTTCAAGTCTACCATCGCCCACCTCCTCTGCCATTTCCAGTAACTCTTCTTGCCTATTCACTCGATGCTAGCCCCTGTATACCAGCTGTTGGAACTGTACTACTGTATTTTTCAAGGTACTGGGCTGTAAGATTAAAAATATTTTCTTTATATTTTGTGTTTGTTTTTTATAATCATCTGTGTGAAAAGTATTATAAATCTATTACAGTACTATATAGCCGATTGTCTTAGTAGGCTAACATTTTTGGACTTAATGTGCTCTTGAAACAGAACTCATTCATATGCAGGGGGCTTTACTGTATTTGAGATCACAGCTGGTAAGAAGCAGGTTTTATATTTTGACCTATATTCTGATATTGATCTTCAGAAAGATTGTTTCCAAGTATGCCCTGCCATCAGGGCATACTGAGGACCAGAGATCACGTTTACCCAGAGCTTCATCAGTTGTCTATGTATCATCCTGTTGTAATCTTCACAACCACCCCGTGAAGCAGGAACNCCCCCCTCCCCCGCCACACCGATGACCCTCTCCCTAATCATTCCCTGAATATGTGGACGTGTGTGGTTGGTGGCTGGCAGTGACAGTGCCTTTGGGGGGTCTTTAGGGGTGGCTGGGAATGACTTGGGCACAGAGTTGGGAAGAGTTTCAAGATTAGAAGGGCAAGACTCTTTCCAGGGTGAGGCTTTTTATCCTTCGGGAGCAAGGGGTGGGGGCAGAGAACATCTGCAAATGTGATAGAGGGGAGTGACCTTCCACTTCCGGAAAACAATCAGGTAAGTTTTCTCTGGGAGTTTCCAGCATTTCTGGGAAAGCCGCCTCCATGCCTTTCCCCCTCCCCTGTCCCTCTACTGCACACACACTGGTCTGGACTCCTCTCCTCTAGATGTCCCTCTGTGGCCTGCAGGTGCTCACACCCGAGTGTCAATTGCCTTACTTGGCTAATTAGATCAGCACCTTGCCTCCTGGATGCCCAAGGCTCCCAAGGGCTTATCTGAGAGGAGACAGACTTATTTCTGAGGGAAGATAGCCCAAGGCTGAGCAGTGGGGACCAAGTGGTGCACAGTGGAGGGAGGAGGGAAGAGGCAGGGCTGTTTTGGAGGGAAGAGGCAGGGCTGTTTTCTGACCACTTCCGGAAGAAGGTTGGGGTGGAGTTTACCCAAGAAGACGGAGGCCTTGGGATGGCTTGGACCCCCAGGTGACTGTAAAGCCCTCAGGGAGGCGAGGTGACTGCTCACACTGGTCAGGAAGGCCCCTGGCCACCCCAGTTAGGCTGTGACCCCACCTCACACAGGGGTCCTGTGGGCCCAGCTTCTCTGTGGATTCTTCGTGTCTCCTCTTTGGCACATCTTCACCTGCCCACTTTCTGTCCTCTCTCTCTCTCTCTCAGAGTGAAGATCTCAGGCTCTGGGTGTGAGAGGCCACCAGGTGTAACCTGTCTACAGTCAAGTCCAGACTGCTCTGTACAGTGGACTTGGGGCTACAGTCCTTCCCCCCTTGAGCATCTCTAAACCTCCCCCTCATAAATACAACCTTCAGCTGTACCCAGCTGACTCTATGCTTTCTCCTCTGTACCTTTGCACAAGTTGGTCTGTCTTCCCCAAATACCTACTGCCCAACCCCAGGGACTCCCCAAGTGGCTCAGTGGTAAAGAATCCACCTGCCAATGCAGGGGACACAGATTTGATCTCTGCTCCAAGAAGATCCCACATGCTGTGGAGCAGCTAAGCCCCTGTGCCACAACTACTGAGCCTGTGCTCTAGAGCCTGAGAACTGCATGCAGCTCCTGAGCCCAACTTGCAGCAACTACTGAAGCCCTCATGCCCAGAACCTATGCTCTGCAATAAGAGAAGCCACCACAACGAGAAGCCGATGTACACTGCCATCAGAGAGTAATCCATGCATCAGCGAAGACCCAGCACAGCCAAAAATTAATAAATTACTGAAAAAAACTTTAACACCATCAGTTTGACCTGTAACCTGCAGCTTGAAACCACTTGGCTAAATGTCACTGCATTAGGTTATCTCCCTCTGAAGCAAAACCTGAGACATTGATTCATGTGCCCATGATTTCCAGAGGATGTATGTCCAGAGGCCGCTGGACAGGGGTGGGAAGGTATCAAGCATGAAGTGGTTTCAGGCACACACCACGCTAAGCTCAGGACCCCGCCTACAGGGAGCTCTGGAGTGTGAATGACCCTCAGATCCCAGCCTGCCTGGAAGCAGGGAGCTGGACTTTTGATCATTAGTTCAGGGCCACTGGGACAGCACCAATCAGGTGTCTCCAGCTCACTGTGCCTGCAGGCAGTGCAGAAAAAGAGGCCCAGGTGCCTTGCTCTGAAAACAGTGGCAGGTCTGGGGCCTCGGGGAGACAGGAGGAGAGCACGGAGCTGAAAAGGGGATCTGAGGAGGCCTGGGCAGATGCTGGCACTTGGGTCTGCAGGACAGATGGTCAGGAAGGCAAAGTGTTTGTTGCACTGGAAGCGGGGGGAACATGCTAGAACCCACAGGCACAAGCTGGAGCCCACGGGGACAGACTGGAACTTGTGTTGGTTCTTGTCCCTTCTGACCATGGTGATGGGGATGTCCTGCCACAGCTGAGACCTTCACCAGGGAGCTGAACCCATGCCTGGCCTTGGAGTTGGAGGAGTTGAAGGAAGAGCCAGGAGAAAGGGGGCTGATGGCAACCTCTCATTATGGATTGAATTGTGTCCCCCAGAAAAGTATGCTGAAGCTCTAACCCCCAGGATCTCAGTGCATGACCTCGTTTGGAGAGGGGGTTGATGCAGATTGTGGTAATAAGATGAAGTCACATCGGAGGAGGGTGGGCTCCTAATCCAGTAGAATTGGTGTCTTGAGAAGAGAGGGGCCGTTGGACACAGATGTGTAAAGGAGGATGATGTGAAGATGGAGGCAGAGATCGGAGAGATGCAGCCGTAAGCCAGGGATACCCAAGCCACCAGAGGCTGGGAGAGGCCAGGAAGGATCCTCCCTTAAGAGTGCTGGCCCTGCCAATACCTTGATTTTGGACGTCTAGTGTCCAGGACTGGGAGGGAATAAGTTCCTGTCATTGTAGGCCATTTGCGTTTTGGGTGCTTTGTTATAGGAGCTGCAGGAAATGAATGTATCCCTCCACCCCCCACCTTCCCCTCCCATCCAGCCACCGCAGAGAAGAGAGTTCCAGGAGATAGGTCTTGTCCTGGCCACACCAGCAGATCTGAGCCACCCAGCCTCTTAGATGACCATCACCACCTCAAGGAGGTGGGCCCCTTGCCCAGCTCCTTCCTGGGGTCAACCATGCATGATTAAGTAGCATCGAGTCACTGGGCATCGTTTCCAGTCTCCCCTGGAACCCATTGTCTCTGGCAGAGGAATGTGCCATCTGGTTCCTTCTCTCTGTTGTCTCAGGCCTAGCAAAGTGCCCAGCACACTGTAGGGCCTTTTGTAACTGACAGAAGGGGACGGAGTTTGCAGGGAGAGAGTGGTGACCACCACTGGGCTGGCATCCCAGCCTAGGTGGGCGGGAGGGGCACCCCTTCTTCCCAGACCCGCACTGGTCAGGAGATCTACCTCTCAGAGAGAACCCAACTTTTCTTCCTTGCTCCTTTGGACAGGCAGCCCCAAACTCTGGCTTACCAGTTTCCTCCAAGTGTTAATTTATCAGGACAGTAATAATCTTTGGGAAGATTTATGGTTTGAAGGGATTACCAGCCTGTAGTGGTGGAGCTGATAGGCGTTTATTACCTACTTAACCATTTAAGTCGAACAAAAAGGGAAAGCCTTGTTGCACAAAAGGTGATGAATGTTTCTGTTAAAACACCCTGTTAACATGATTCATTAACATGACAAAGAACGGCCTGGTCTCCCCACGCCAGCAAGGAGGTTGGAAGATCCCACCAGACCTGCTCTTGGGGAGGTTGTGGGGAACTGCAAGAATTCAGGGATTTATTTCTGCTCTGCTTGGGGTGGGGGGTGAGGGCATATCTATACAAGTCTGCTTTGTGGGATTCAGGTCTTTTTTAAGAATCTTGACCCACGTTCACCTCTGACAGCTACAAGCTGTATTAGGAAGGGAGTGTGATCCCTGGGTTGGGAAGATACCCTGGAGAAGGGAAAGGCTACCCTCTGCAGTTTTCTGGCCTGGAGAATTCCATGGACTGTGTCGTCCATGGGGTCACAAAGAGTCAGACACAACTGAGCGACTTTGACTCACTTCACTTAGCTATGAAAAAAACCTCAGAGGTCTTCCCCCAAATCTGCTCCTAATTGAAAATAGCAAAGGGATCAGCTAAGGATGTCATGACTGTGCTGTCTGACGCCGGTGTCTGGTCACTCAGCAACCAACAGAGAACAGTGGATACTGAGCCTTTCATGAACAGAAATGTGGCAGACAGTGACATAGTGCAGCGTCCAAAAGCTAGGGGGTGGGCAGTGGGCTGGCCTGGGTTTAAACTCTCACTTTACTCCCCTTCTCTGTGTGATCAGAACTTACTTCTCCTTGAGCCTCAGTCTCCTTGTCTGTAATACGGAGCTAAAACCTGGACCTGGTTCCAGACTTGTTACCGGGGTTCATTGACAGAATCACAGCAAATCTCTTGGGTCAATTCATGGGCAGAGCATAGCACAGTGGCTAGCACAAGTGGATGCTGAATATAGGAACTTTGGGGGATCTCCAGGCTGCTTTATGGGATTTCTGGTTCATCAAACCTGACACCTGTGCTCTTAGCCCTACTCTGGAGTTTTGCAAGCTTGTTAATGATTTAAAAAAAAAATGCTGATGACCTTTATCTCATCTCTCTGCCTTGATTCTCACCCCAGCCCCATGAGGTCTGCACCGTCATTAGCTCCATTTTGCAGATGAGGATCACTGAGGCTCAGAAAGGGTTAAGTGACTCACCCAGGATCACATGGCCAGGAAAGGATGAATGCCCAGTTTGAACCCTAATCTGTCTGAATCTTTGTCTTTGGTATTTAAAAATGTGTCCTGCCAGCTGGGAGAGGCAGGAAATGGGCAAATGTTTCTTAAGGAATCACGTAGCAGAATCTTTCATGCCTTTATCTCATTGAATCACCATGGCAGCACTTCAAAGTAGGTATTTTAATAGTCTTGATTTATAGCTGCTTGCTCATAGAGTGTTAGTCCTTCTGTACAAGGAGTGACTTTGGGGAGGTAGCCCGGCTTTGGAGCAAACCACTTTCAGCTTCAGTTTCCACTATGGAGCTGTGTGACCCAGGATAAGTTGCTTAACTTCTCTGTGCTTCAGCTTCTGATGGATAATCTTGGCATCTACCTCCTAGGTGGTTTGAGGCTCCATGACTTTATATCTCCATGAGGGGCTCATGGTCGGGGCTCAGTACTTGTTTTCTGTTATTTTTCGGCAGCCTTGGGCTAGACTCTGGCACACCCCCACCCCCACCGACCGCACCATCCATTGCTCAGTGGATTATAATGATCTACAGGGTTTTCATCACTAGAAACTATTCATGCCAATCTGACCCCACCAATAACAACTTCCCCAAAACACACCTCCCTATTTCTCTTTTATTTGAAGATGAAATTCATATTTCTACTATCTACTATAGGTGTGTTTGAGAGCAAAAAAAAAAAAAAAAGTAATTTAAAAGCCTGGAATTCAAAACCCAAAAACCTTTGAAGCTGCAGCCAGCTGAAAAAAACTGCAGTCAACTGTAGTCACTCATGTTTATCACAGAGGGAAAAAAAATGTTCACTCCAAACAAAGCCGCTTACCGGGGAGAGAGAAAATATGAGAAGTATTTGGTCAAATGCTTCATTTGCTGCAGAGCCGGCCCCTGAGCCGCTTACCCAGCAAGGCATTTCACCCACCGGGGGCTTGGCCTCTCCCCCCCACCCCAGGAAGTTATTAAGTTGAAAATAATGAAGGTTGCTAAGTGATTTCCCCTCTTGTGAAACCGCTAGAACGGAATCCTGTCATTGTTTAATTAAAAAATGAAGAAGGGAAAGAAAGAAGGAAAGAAGGGGAGGAAGGAAGGAAAGAAAGAGGGAGGAGAGATGGGGGAGGGAGTGGACTGGAAGAAAGGAAGCCCTGTGATGTGCTTAGACGCTGCTGGGGCTCTCCTGGGGGCTGGAGTGGGGTTGGGGGGACATCTCTGCTTATCACAGAATGAGTTCATTTCCCACTCAACTGGAAAGTGGTCCCTGCCAGGCCGTCCTCCAGCTGCCCCCAACCCCTTGCCAGCACCTCTGTTTGGGCAGTTGCCTCTTTCCTGCACCCAGGAGGGAACAAAGGGATTCTGAAGTTCTCTTGGCACCTTATGCCAGTTTCTCCAAATTAGAACACAGGGCAGAAGTTCTGGATTCAGACTGACTCCAGTGTTTCCCAGTTGCATAGCCTGGAAAGGTCCCTGGCTTTTGCTTGACTGTGACTTTGTGTTTGTGTGTGTGTTAGTCGCTCAGTCGTGTCCGACTTTTTGTGTCTCCATGGACTGCAGCCTGCCAGGCTCCTCTGTCCATGGAATTCTCCAGGCAAGAATACTGGAGTGGGTTGCCATTCCCTTCTCCAGGGGATCTTCCCAACCCAAGAATAGAACCCAGGTCTCCTACATTGCAGGCAGAAGCCTTATTGTCTGAGCCACCAGGAACGCTTACTTATGTGCAAAACAGGATTGGTAATGTATTTATTCTGCCTACATATTTAGGCTGAGCTCTGCGTAGGTCAAAAATGGCCAAATATCAGTAATTCCATAAGGTTCTACCTGAATCTGGGGCTCCCCTGGTGGCTCAGACAGTAAAGAATCCTCCTGCAATGCAGGAGACCCAGGTTTGATTGACCCAGGTTCCAGGATCAGGAAGATCCATGGCAATCCACTGCAGTATTCTTGCCTGGAGAATTCCATGGACAGAGGAGCCTGGTGGGCTGCACTCCATGGAGTCACAAAGAGTTGGACACAACTGAGCAACTAACACTAACCCCTGAATCAGTTAAAAAAGGAAGAGTGTCAGGGGAAGCACACTGACTGAAACCACCCACCCTCGCCAGGCACCATAGTAACTATTTGCATGAGTTGTTTTACGCCAGGAGGTCCTGGTAAGGAACACGGAACTAATTAGCCACCACCAACCAGAAGAGTTCGGGAAAAGTAAAAAGGAGACACCACATGTCCAACCACCTCCCAGAATCCTTCTCTCTGGCATCCATCTTGGCTGAACAAGGCATGCACCACTAGAAAAGACTTTGAGTCGGAATGATTGGCTAAAGACAACCGGGAAACTAATCCCATCACCATAAAACCTGAGACTCATGGCAGAGCAGTTCTCCTGGGTTCCCTTACCCTACTGCTGTCTGCCCAGGTGCCCTTTCCCAATAAAATCTCTTGCTTTATCAGCACATGTGTCTGAGTGTTAGACAAGAGCCCGGTTTCATGCCCTGGAAGGGGTCCCCCTTCTTGCAACAGGAGTATTTTGAAAGTGGTTAAGGGTTGTACTGATTTTGTATTGTTTTTCAGTCGCTAAGTTGTGTCCAACTCTTTGTGACCCCACGGACTGTAGCACACCAGGCTTCTCAGTCCTTCACTATCTCCCGGAGTTTGCTCAGACTTGCGTCCACTGAGTTGGTAATAACCATCTAACCATCTCATCCTCTGCCACCTTCTTCTCCTTTTCTTCCATCTTTCCCATCATCAGGGTCTTTTCCAATAAGTCAGCTGTTCACATCAGGTGGCCAAAGTATTGGAGATTCAACTTCAGCATCAGTCCTTCCAGTGAATATTCAGTTTGATTTCCTTTAGGGCTGACTGGTTTGATCTCCTTGCTGTCTAAGGGACTCTCAAGAGCCTTCTCCGGCACCACAGACATTAACTTATTCCACAGGGAGTCCCTGAATGTCTCCAACATGCTGGTACTGGGTTGTCAGCACGTACTGGGGACACTGCTTAATCCTTGCAACAACCTCAGGGATGGATGCAATTGTTCCTCATTTTATGGATGAGGAGACCAAGGTTCTTGTGGCTAGAATCACATATCCTGGGACATTCAATGGAATGTAGAGTAGCCAGAATTTGAACTCAAGCAGTCTGGCTTCCAAACCTAAATTAAGCTCTTCATCATTAAGTAATCAATCATCATTTTTTAAAAAAAATCTTTATATTCATTCAAGAAATATTTCTTGATTTTTAAAAATGGTCCTAATGTCTAGGCATTAGGAATAGAGTGATAAGGAAGATAAAGTCCCTGCTCCAATGAGGGAGAAAGACAACATACAGCAGATGAGTACAAACCATTACAGATACTGGTAGGAACAGGAAGGAAGATAAGGAGTGAAGTAGAGAGGCTTCCATATAACAGGAAACTCTCTAAAGCCTTTGGAATTTTCTGAGTAATAGGGATGATAGGAGCATCATTTTTTTCCCACTATCTGGCCTTTGACTCCAGTTCCTGACACAGAGCTCCTAAATCCTTTGGAATTTTGTGATAGGAACATCTTTTGCTCTGATGAGGCATCCCTTGGTAGATTCATGTAGCTTCATGATGGGGGCTGGTCACTGGAAAGACCTGATCTTGGTCAGAAGCTTTGGGCTATTAACCATATCCCCTCAATCTCAGGGGAAGGGTGAGGGGCTGGGGAATGAGTTAATAACTGATCATGCTTACATGATGAAACTTCCATGGCTGTTGCTGTTGTTTAATTTCTATGTTGTTTCCGACTCTTTACAACTCCATGGAGTGTAGCCCACCAGGCTCCTCTGTCTATGGGATTTTCCAGACAAAAATACTGGAGTGGGTTGCCATTTCCTTCTTCAGGGGAATCTTTCCTGACGCGTGACCGAATTGTGTCTGTTGCATTGGCAGCTGGATTCTTTACCACTGAGCCACCAGGGAAGACTGGAATTTGCACAAAAAAACCCTAAATGATGATTTCCAGGAAATGTCCAGGTTCTCAAATGCATTCACATGCTGGGATGGGGGAGCACTCCAGCTCCACAGGAACAGAAGCTCCTGGTTTGACCATTCCTAACCTTGCCCTCTGCACCTCATCATCTGGGTGTTCATTTTTATTCTTTGTAATAAACCAGTAAATGTAAGTAATGTGTTTCTGAGTTCTGTGAGCAGGTACAGCAAATTATTGAGCCTGGGGATCATGGGAACCCCAAGTTTATAGCTGGTTGGTCAGAAGTGCAGGAGGTCCAGGACTTGTGATTGACATCTAATGTCAGGTTAGTCTTTTGGGACTGAGCCCTTAATATATGGGGTCTAATTCCAGGTGTTAGTATCAGGATTGAACTGAATTGTAGGATACCCAATTGGTATCCAAAAAGTTGGAGAATTAGTTGGCATAGGAAAACACCCACACACACATTTGGTGTTAGAAGTGCTGAGAATACAAACAGAGCATATAGTTGGTGTCAGAAGTGGGATTAATTAGCCCAGCACCGGCTCATGGAAGCATGTGGCTTGAGAAGAGAGGATGAAAGGGTGTGGGATGAGGAAATTTTGATCCCTGGCTGACCACGTGGTCACCTATGGTGTGGAACAACAAGAGTGCAGCAAGATAAAGGTTGCTAATGGAATTCAGAGTTGGATCTAACTCCTGGGAGGTTAGCTTACTGTATGCATCAGGAAATTGTCTTTTCTGGTGGTTCAAATGTTAAAGAATCCACCTGCCAGTACTGGAGACCTGGGTTTGATCCCTGGGTTGGAAAGATCCCCTGCAGGAAGGCATGGCAACCCACACCAGTATTCTTGCCTGGAGAATCCCATGGACAGAGGAGCTGGGCAGACTACAGTCCATGGGGTCACAAAGGATTGGACATGATTGAGAAACTAATACTTTCACTTTCGAGAAAAAAAAAAGCAAGATATATAATGCTTTGGTTTTTGTTGTCTGTAATAGCTAAAATGAAATTAGAACACTGCATTGGAACTTGACACGAGACAAAGCTCAGATTTCAGTCAGTCTGCCCTTGGTTGCCACCCTCAAAGGCACCCATAAAAGGAAAAATTATGTGAGCACCACAGAGTGTACCCCCCCAAGACCTCTAGCCACCAAGAAACTAGTCCATTGTGAGGGGAGGGGGAAACCAAGAAACGTTTGAAAACAAGGGGGATAGCGTGAAAGGAGTTGTCTTGTGGATCAGTGTCATCCAATTCCTGAAGAACCTTAAATAAAAGGAATTTTGAGAGTGACTAACTCAGGGGCAGTACCATTAGTGTGTAAACTGCAGAGTAGAAGAGGCTGTTTTTGATGGGTGGTCTGGGTGCTGATACTGGGGGAGGTCAGGATGGCTGGGACATCTGGAATGGAGCAAGGGCAGTAAAGAAGGCAGCCAGAAGGGTGGAGCAACTGTGAAGTGTGACCTGGGCTCCCGCAGGAGGCTCTCCAGGCAGAGGTGATGGTGGTCCGAGTCCAGGTGCAGGTGGGAGAAGTGGGTGGAGTCAGAGCCTACCTTGAAGGTAGAGGGGGCAGCACCTCCTGATGCACTCAGTATTCGAGAAAGAAAGAGAAGGCTGTGGGCTTTGAAATTCCAAGTCCACAGTTAGTAACTTGGAGAGAAAAGACTTGAGATCCAGGCTCTTAATCCTGCTCGGTTGTTCTCTTCACTGCTCATTCATTTCACAAGCATTTACTGAGTGCTTGCTGTGTTCTTGTGCCTAGCACTACGGCAGACCTGGTCTGCTCTCATACATCTCACGTTCTCAAGGAGAAGGGTGATTCCAAGTCACACATGTCCTCAGGGCCAATATAATTAAGTGGATGTAGAGAAGTGGGGTGCCCCAGGAATACAGAAGGGACCTGATTACTCCAGACTTTGCCGGATCTGCAGAAAGACATAGCCGGACCAGAAAGATAACTAGTATCTCCTGAATTTTTCCCAGGGCTGGGGAGTATGCTAAGCCGCTTAAATCCCTGATCTCATTTTAATCTTGGTAAGAACCCTAGGAGAAAGGGATTATTTTTATTCCCTTTTTATAGGTGAGAAAACCCAAAGTTTCGGGGCTGTTGTGGGTGGAGGGTGGGCAGGTAGCTCAAGATTACACAGCTGGTTGGGCCGAGACTCAAACCTCAGGATTTGATCCCAAGCTTCTCCCTCTTCTCTGTTCAAAGTTCTCTGCTATCAGCCTCTTCCCATTACTTCTTGGAGAAAAAGGGACCTGATTAATAAATCAATATGTCACATAAGAAGCGTGGTTTACCTCCCGACAGTCCCCTGTGATAGAAGCAGGTGTGTTTTCTGGGGTGGGGGTGAGCATGAGCGAAGGTTGATGAAAGTCCAGAGTTTCTCCCACAAAGTCCACTGTGACCTTTAATTACTTACAGATTTAATAGAATATCGTCCCACATGATTTATTCCACTGAAAGATTGATTAGTAATATAACTTGAGTTGTATTCCATTTCCCCATGCAATTTAAGATGATTTAGTGCCAAATAAAGGCTAACCCCAAAGCCCTTGCTTCAAAGAGCAGCAGTCCCCCTCCCTTGCTGTTCTGACACATTTGGAAGGGAGGAATTGTGCCTCCGCCCATCAGAAAGCAATTCCGTCTTTCCTAACTTTTAACTAAGTGAGGCTCTGGGCCCTTCCATTCTTGGCCATGAGTTTGGGTCACTTTATTCTAGCCCAGGGTTCCTCAGCCTTGGTACTGTGGACATTTGGATCAGACGCTTCTCTGCTGCAGGGCTGTTCCATGCCCTATGGGAGAGTGAGCAGCACCCATGATCTTCACCCACCAGATGTCAGTAGCACCCCCTGCAGTGTCCCCAGACACTGACGGGCAGAATCTTCACCCCTGGCTGAGAACAACTCATCTAGACTTCACTGATGTGGGGGAAACCAACAGGTGTTCTTTAGAAAAGAACAAATAAGCACATTTAAAATCTCACTTGCACATGCACAATTAAAAAAGGGTAAACTTCCTCAGAGGCAGAAATCATAGCTTTTGTTTCTTGTCTCTCTGGTCCTTGTTGTTACAGAGACAGCATCCTTTAGGTCCACCTGGGAGACCCTCCCTGGACCCAGGGTTTTAACAGGGAGCAGGCAGCATGCTGTGCCCTGTGAGTAGCTACTACGTTTCAGCCTGTTTCTTCCTTTCTGTATTCTGGATCCTGCAGGAACCAAAGGGACTTCTGAGACCTCCAGATGAAAACACAGTAGTTAGAATGTGGCTCCCTGACACAGTCTGAGGTCTTTGGCCAGGGGAACACATGTTCCGGTTACTGCATTGGTTCTACCAAATCCTGGGTTTTCAGCTTTTGGGAACCCTGTCCCTCTGGGAGGGGTTTCCCCAGTGGCTCAGTGGTACAGGAGACGAGAGTTTGATCCCTGAGTTGGGAAGATCCCCTGGAGAAGGAAATGACTACCCACTCCAGTATTCTAGACTGGAAAATCCCATGGATGGAGGAGCACAGCGGGCTACAGTACATGAGGTCGCAAAGAGTTGGACACGATGGAGCATGCACGCAGTTGTAGCAGTTGTCCGTCTAGGATGATATTTGATGTTACTGTGTGTGTTTGTGTGTGTGTGTGTGTGTGTGTGTTTGAGTATGGCACTAATTATGGAAATTTGTGGGACAGTCCCCCTCACACCAGCCCCCTTCCCTTTTCCATTTTAGACAAATAAAACAGCCCCAGTCCTCCTCTGCGGCAGGACCACCAGGGCTGAGTAAAGGGCCGCCAGCCCCTCCCGCCGGGTCCCGCGTGCTCTGCCCCACTTGGCTCTTTCAAGGACGGCTCAATGAGTGGCCTTGTTGAGACTTCCACTGAGGGCTGGCTGAGAAGGGACCATTAAAAACAGTTTAATCAGAACAAAAGCTGTTCTGTTCGTATTGTCCCCTGGTTGCAGTTTGGACGCAACAGCTGAAAATCTATCTGCATGAAGCCACAAATCTGGACGCAGCCATGCCTCGGAGTCCGCCCTCCACAGGGACTTCAGGATGGATCCTTGGAGCAGATAATTTACAACGAAAGCAAAACACGAGGAGAAGGCTTTTTATTTGGCACAAATGTTTCCTATTAAAAGCCTTCCCAAGCCCCTGGTAACTGGAGCGCTCCTTTTCCTGCCCAAGCTCAAGGTGATCATATTCATGCATGCAGAGTGCCTTGAAAGAATTCCTGGCTTGCATGCCAGTCCTGTCTGCAAGGAACAGTGTGGAGCTCAACTGTGAAAAAATGTACACAGAGGCAGAAGCATGTGAAAACGGAGTGTCTTTGGGTTGATTTTAAACGCCTGCCCTGGAAGCTTTGTGGTCAGTGATTTTCTGCCGCCAAGAAGATTCAAACAGATAGGGGCAACTGTGGCAAGCCTCCAGAACCTTCCAGAAATGGAGAGAATTGCCCCAAAATGGAGCTGCTTGTGTGTCATGGGGGATGGGCATTTTTGTGGCCAGCTTTCTGGGACATGAGAAGAGCTCAGTGCCACCTATCCTTTGCAGCAGACCACCTGAAAGAGGTTATTTAAAAATTTTGGGTTTTCTAAAAAGACCCTGATGCTGGGAAATATTGAGGGCTAGAGGAGAAAGGGCGACAGAGGATGAGATGGTCGGATGGCATTACCAACTCAATGGACATGAGTTTGAGCAAACTCAGGGAGATAGTGAAGGAAAGGGAAGTCTGGCATGTGGCAGTCCATGGGGTCGCAGAGAGTTGGACGCACAATTCATTGGAAAGACTGATGCTGAAGCTGAAGCTCCAATACTTTGGCTACCTGATGCGAAGAGCCAGCTCATCAGGAAAGATCCTAGTACTGGGAAATATTGAAAGCAGGAGGAGAAGAGGGTGATGGAGGATGAGATGGTTGGATGGCATCATCGAGTAAATGGACATGAAGCTGAGCAAACTCTGGGAGATAGAGTAGGATAAGGAAGTCTTGTGTGCTGCAGTCCCTTGAGTCACAGAGTCGGACATGACTTGGAGGCTGAATAACAACAAAATTTGTTTCTATTTTTTTCTGTATTGGAAAAAATGAAATTTCTAGGGATGCTAGGTTCAGAAGCTCATCTTGTTAGACCTCAAGACTCCTTGTCTGGGTGTTTCTTGGATGGGCAGCTCATGGGGCTGTGGGCTCTTCTTGCTGTGGGGAGCTTGATGCAGCTCAGAACTATGTTCCTTCCAGCTCATGAGTAGATCGGAACAAAAAGAGCCAAAGGAACAAGTTTTACTGTTTGGGACTCAACTTGGGGGAAAACGTTGGCTCCCTTGGACTTTCACAGTCCTGGTTCTCAGACCTTCAGACTCAGACTGAATTACACCCCCAGTGTTTCTGTTTCCCTAGCTTACAGAGGGTAGGTGTGGGGCTTTTTAACCTGCATCAAGTGTGTGTGCACGCTTTGTTGCTCAGTCATCTCTGACTCTGTGAACCCATAGACTGCAACCCGCCAGGCTTCTGTGTCCATGTACTTTCCCAGGCAAGAATACTGGAGTGGGTTGCCATTTCCTTCTCCAGGGGATCTTCCCAACCCAGATATCAAACCCTCATCTCCTGTGACTCGTGCACTGGCAGATGAATTCTTTATCACTGTACCACCTCATCTCATGAGCCAATTCCTATAATAAACCTCAATAAATATTGGTGCTCTTTCTTTGGAGAACCCTGACTAATACACTCCCATGGCATCATTGTTGTTTATCCATCTGGCAGGCCTTCTCTACCTGCTTCTTACAACAACAGAGGAGATAAACATAGTACTTAGTTTCCCAGCCTCCCTTGCATCGAGGCATGGCAATGTGATCTGCTCTGACCAATGGGATAAAAGGGAAGTTCACTAGGGACTTCTGGGAAAATGTTCATCCCCAATAAAAAGGTAGAGAGGCAGAAGAGTGGTTTCCATGCCCACTCCTTTCTGTCTTTGGAGCAGGTTGTGTGATGGCATAGTACTTGGAGCTGTGGCAGCCCTTTGTGACCTTAAGTTAACAAAGCAGAGATAGAAAAGCCAACCTAATGAGGAAGGCAGAGAAGGGAAATGGAGACAGCCTGAGTCTTTAGTGACTCTGTTGAATTTCTGAGCCAATTCTAAAACCATTTACCTTTTTACCTGTTGATATTTGAGATCATGTAATAGTATGATCTTCACAGGTGGTTCAGTGGTAAAGAATCCTTCTGCCAGTGCAAGAGATGGGGGTTTGATCCCTGGTCCAGGAAGATTCCCTGGAGAAAAGAATAGCAACCCACTCCGGTATTCTTGCCTGTGAAATCCCATGGACAGAGGGGCCTGGTGAGCTACAGTTCAAGGGACTGCGAAGAGTCAGACACGACTGAGCATGCAGACGTACACATACAATAGTATGATGTTTCGATTCAGTTCATTCGCTCAGTCGTGTCTGAATCTTTGCAGCCCCATGGACTGCAGCACGCCAGGCCTCCCTGTCCATCTCCAACTCCTGGAGTTTACTCAAACTCATGTCCATTGAGTCGGTGATGCCATCCACCCATCTCATCTTCTGTCATCCTCTTCTCCTGCCTTCAATCTTTCCCAGCATCAGGGTCTTTTCTAATGAATCAGTTTTTCACATCAGGTGGCCAAAGTATTGGAGTTTCAGCTTCAGCATCAGCCTTTCCAGTGAATATTCAGGACTGATTTCCTTTAGGATGCACTGCTTGGATCTCCTTGCAGTCCAAGGGACTCTCAAGAGTCTTCTCCAACAACACAGTTCAAAAGCATTAATTCTCTGGGGCTCAGCTTTCTTTAGAGTCTAACTTTCACATCCATACATGACTACTGGAAAAACCATAGCTTTGACTAGATGGACCTTTGTTGGCAAAGTAATGTCTCTGCTTTTTAATATGCTGTTTAGGTTGGTCATAACTTTCCTTTCAAGGAGTAAGTGTCTTTTAATTTCATGGCTGCAGTCACCATCTGCAGTGATTTTGGAGCCCCCCAAAATAAAGTCTGTCACTGTTTCCACTGTTTCCCCATCTATTTGCCATGAAGTGATGGGACTGGATGCCATGATCTTAGTTTTCTGAATGTTGAGTTTTAAGCCAAATTTTTCACTCTCCCCTTTCACTTTCATCAAGAGGCTCTTTAGTTCCTCTTCGCTTTCTGCCATAAGGGTGGTGTCATCTGCATATCTGAGGTTATTGATATTTCTCCTGCCAAATCTTGATTCCAGCTTGTGCTTCTTCCAGCCCAGCATTTCTCATGATGTGCTCTGCATATAAGTTAAATAAGTAGGATGACAATATATAGCCTTGACATACTCCCTTCCCTATTTGAAACCAGTCTGTTGTTCCATGTCCAGTTGTAACTGTTGCTTTCTGATCTGCATACAGATTTCCCAAGAGGCAGGTCAGGTGGTCTGGTATTCCCATCTCTTCAAGAATTTTCCAGTTTGTGGTGATCCACACAGTCAAAGTCTTTGGCATAGTCAATAAAACATAAATCGATGTTTTTTTGGAACTCTTTCTTTTTCTATGATCCAGCAGATGTTGGCAATTTGATCTCTGGTTCCTCTGCCTTTTCTAAATCCAGCTTGAGAATCTGGAAGTTCATAGTTCATGTATTGTTGAAGCCTGGCTTGGAGAATTTTGAGCATTACTTTACTAGCATGTGAAATGAGTGCAATTGTGCAGTAGTCTGAGCATTTTTTGGCATTGGCTTTCTTTGGGATTGGAATGAAAACTGACCTTTTCCAGCCCCATGGCCACTGTTGAGTTTTCCAGCATATTGGAATTTGCTGACACATTTGAGTGCAGAACTTTCATAGCATCATCTTTTAGGATTTGAAATAGCTGATAGTATTTGAGTATTTGAATAGTATGATGTTTAATATCATATTATTTAAGACACCAGCCAGAGTTTCCCTGCAGCCAAACACACCCCAACTTACATCACCTTCTAGTCTAAACCCTAACCCTTCTTCTTCTTTTTTGGCCACATGTGGGTATGTGGGATCTTAGTTCCCTGACCAGAGATGAAACCTGCGCCCCTTGTAGTGGAAGCACAGAGCCTTAACCACTGGACTGCCAGGGAAGTCCCTATTCAGTACCTTTTGAAGTCTAGTAAGCATACGGTCCCCTATCGTGACCCCTCCTCTGACCCGGGGCAGTCAGGTGACCATTTCCTGGTCCACAAAGTGACCAAGACCTGGACATCCTCTCCTGGGTGTGGGATGCCACTCCCACCCCATCCCTACCCAGGATCATCAGTCAGCACTGGAGGCATCCGTGGCTGAGACCTCCTGCCATGCAAATGAAGCCTGTCTGTGGTAGGAAATAATGAACGTTTAGACAGATGCTGAAGCAGAAGAGAGAGAAAGAAACAAAGGCACAGAGAAGAAAGCACCGTGAGCCCCCAGCCCAGCACTGCCTGGATGGAGCTCCTTTTTAGCGGCACCACTTGGATTTGCACTCGTAGCACTGGCTCCCGACAGCCCCCTGACTTGCTGTCACAGCTCAGGGAAACCGTGCACTCTAATCATAAAGACTGAGGAGCCAGCAGTGAAGGACCAGCAGTGAAGAAGCCTGCCGATGCTTTCTGAACTCATCATTTCTTAAACCTTCCTTACCAGACATTCCTTTTTCTGCAGGACCCATCAGGTTGTTTTGATGATCCAAGAGAAGGGGCGGGGCATTTCAAGTGAGGAGACAGCAGAGGTGTGGAAGAAATTTGGCAACATAAAAATGCATCTAGGCGACACTGGGCTTTAAGGTAGTCTTTTGAAGCCAAAAGTCGAGAATTATCTAAATCCCCCCAAACCTTCCTGTCTCTTATAGGGTTCACTTCCTGAGTGAGGAGCTCTGTGTTGATGTGGGACCATTTTTACAAGATGACTTCTCCGAGTCACATTCCGTTGTTTTATCTATAAAAATTCTGCCTCGGAGACAGACCAGCTTTTTAAACACAGGGTGGTTTTATCTGCTTGGCCTGTTTATTACTTAATGCCAAGAAGGCTTTCTGAAGATGCAGATGCCTTGAACTAACCTCTAAGCAAGAGGGACTCAGTGTGCCTCAGTTGATTCTCTTTTTTCTCTTTCACAAGTGGAAATGAAAGAACCCAAAGTCTGTAAATTAAATTTTCTGGTTAGAATGATGCTTTTGAATGACTGTAAATCATCCTTTTGTTTCTCAGGTTCCCACCTCCCAGCCCCAGCAAATTCCCACAAGGCATTTGGGAATCAAAGAATATTACCCCATAAAACCAAAAGCAGGGCTACAGTGCCAGAGATGTGGAGGGACATGAGAGCCCCAGATTATGGCGGGGGTGGGAGTCACGGCTGGGGACATTGGTAGCTTCTACCCTTCATTAGAGCCCTGGAGGAAAAAATGCCAGATTCAGTATCTAAACAGCAGCTGCAGGAAAAGGTCTGGCTCTGGGGTGACTGCAATCTTTGTAACCTCTTTGATGTCCGGGAACATCATGCTTCCTCGTTTTCCAGCTGCAGATAGTGTACCGGGAACACGAGCTGTACAGGCAGCTGGGGATGAGTCTGGCAGATGAGAATGGTAAGCTACAGAGCAGGAGAGGTGGATGAGTACCCAGCAACACAGTGTCTGAACTCTGCCTGGGGACAGGGACCCAGGCTGATTCAGGCTGAGTTCTTTCAGCTCTAAGAACTAGGCACCTGCTTAATCCAACCCAAGGAATACATGGGGATCTTAAAGACACTAGTGTCTGGGGATCTGGGCACAGGGAACCATCACACCCCAGGAAAATGTGGAGTTAGAAATGATTTCTGGAGTCAAGCAGCCACGATACTCTCGAGACTCACTTTGGGGCTTTTGCACTTGCTGTTTCCTCCACCAGGAGCACTTGGTCACATGCCTGGTTTGTTCTCAGATATCTCCTTTCCAGAGAGGCCTCCCCCTCCTGTTGCTCTGAGCTCTCTCTTGATTCTATTTTCCTCTTTGGAACTTGTCATTCACTCTCATTTCTTGTCTGTCTCCTCCAACTAGAATATAAGAAATTTTGAATGTTTTTCCACTGCTGCTACTGCAGGGCTTGTATAGAGACTGCCCAGTATATAAATGTGAACAAATCATGAATAAATAAAACCCCAGGGCTGCCAGAGACAGTCACTCATGGTGTGCACTGCATAAGACTGGAGGTCAGCATTCTCAGACAAGGATGGGGTTGGGGATCCAGGGGAATGCAGTGTACAACCTGTGCCTCTGGACACCGTGGCCTTGAGCTTTGTGATGCCAGCTTACCCACAGCCCATCATAGCTATGCTCTCTTCACTTTCTATCTCCTGGCCTGGACTCACTACCATTTTCTCACGATAAGCCTCATTTTTCAGGAATTTTCTACTTTGAATACGAAAGAGCTTGAATCTGATAAACCTTGTTCTGGTCTGATAAGTCTTGCTCTTCTGCTACTGCTAAGTCACTTCAGTCATGTCCAACTCTGTGTGACCCCATAGATGGCAGCCCACCAGGCTCCCCTGTCCCTGGGATTCTCCAGGCAAGAACACTGGAGTGGGTTGCCATTTCCTTCTCCAATGCATGAAAGTGAAAGTGAAGTCTTGCTCTAAGCCATGCCATTGATCACTCTGGCCGGCCTGGAATGGTAGCCCTTAGGTGGCCACCTCTAGCGTAATCATCTCTGATTGGAAAAGGGGCAGAGTTGCTTGTGGTGGGTACTGAGGCCCATGCAGATACTTCACACAACATCCCAGCCAGGAGGAACTGTTATTACATTTGTTTTACAGATAAGAACATGGGCTCAGAGCCTGATATCAGGCCCTCTGAGTTCATATTTGATTCCATTGCTTTCTGGGAAAATTGCTCACTCTCTCTGAACCTCAGTTTCCTCATGTGCACAAAGGGCTGGTTTCAAAATACTGATTTCAAAAGAGCTTTGATGATGAGATGTGGTCATGCAGGTAATGTGCCTGGAAACCCAGACTATTTAGCTTATTGTTGATAAGAATGTATGTAAGTGCTTTCCTTCCATCTGACACGGAAGTGCTTTACATTGTTGTCTACAGTGTTCCTGGAGGCAGGCAGCTTGCACACACTCTGAATCCTGGGTAAAAAAAAAGGTTTAAAAAAAATTTTTAATGGGAAAAGTTGACTTTTAGGTTTGTATTCCTGGGACTCAGTAGTCTGGGGAATAAGCCCTTGGATAAGAAGGGGAAACCACACGTGAATACTTGCATACATGGCTTTTCTAATCTGCAGCCATCGTGGAGGTTGTTTGGTCACCCACGATGCTGGACTAAACGGTGACATTAGGGATGTTGCCTTGGGGACAGGGTGCCAGCTCTTGATTCTGAGTCAGGCAGTGTCCAGACAGAAACCAAGACTTGCGCTCGGGGAATGAATTCATTTACTCAGCAAGTATGGGTGAGCATCAACTGTACATGAGACACTTTTGTGGGCTCTAGTGAACAAATCAGCCCCAAATCTGTGCAAGGTGGGAAACATTAAACATGTAACTGTATAATATTTCAGGGGGTAGTAAGTATTGTAGAGGGCTTCCCAGGTGGCACAATTGTAAAGATTCCACCTGCTAATGCAAGAGATGAAAAAGGTGCAGGTTCAGTCCCTGTGTCAGGAAGATCCCCTGGAGAAGGAAATGGCAACCCACTCCAGTATTCTTGCCTGGGAAATCTCATGGACAGAGGAACCTGGTGGGTTACAATCCATGGAGTCACAAAGAGTCGGACACGATTGAGTACAAACACATGCAAGTATTGGAGAGAAAAAACATGGAGAGGAAGGTAGGAAGACAGGAGTGTGGAGACACTGTGATTTCTGCTAGGGTGGGTGAGGAAGGCTCCAATGGTTAAATGACACTTGAGCAGAGGATTAAAGGAGGTGAAGGAGGGAGCCATGGGCATATTGGCAGATGAGCCTTCCAGGCAGATGGTGCAACAAGTGCAAAGGTCCTCAGGTAGGACACAACTGATACTTCTTGCTTTACTCAGAAGAGCCCCTTAGTGTAGAATTGCCAAATATAAAATACGGGATGCTCACTTAAACTGTATTTGAATTTCAGATACACAATGACTAAGTTTTAGGATATGTCCCACACCATTTGGGCCATAATATTTTAAAATTAATCACGTACATCTGAAATTCAAATCTAACTGGGTGACCTATATTTTTATTTGCTAAATCTGGCTGCCTTACTCAGCAGTCAGTCATCATGTAAGCTATGGAAATAAAGGTTGTGAGCTGGGTTTAATGCAGAGGTGTGGCTGGAGGGAATAAGGGATTCAGAGTCTGGTTGTCCAGGATCTGAATACTGGCTTTGGCCTTCATTAGCCAACTGGTCTTGACCAAGTTTTTTGATGTCTGTGTCTCCATGTCTTCATCTATGACATGGGAGACACAACATCTGATTTCAGGGTTATTAGAAGATTCAAGATAATCTGTAATAGGCCTTTCCTGGAGGTCCAGTGGTTAAGACCTGGCACTCACAGCAGGGGATACAGGTTCAATCCCACCATTCAGGGAACTAAGATCCCATGCTGCATGACACAGCCAAAAAAAAAAAGATAATCTGTAATGTGCTCAACACCAGGCAGCAGTGTCATTAATGTTAACTCTCAGTCTTAACATCATGCAAAAGATGAGCTCAGATCTGTTCATCTTTCCAACTTATCTTTTCACATGAGTCAGGGCTAACCTACTTAGAGTGAGGGTATGCCTGCAGGACAGAGGAGGAGACAATAAAGATAAAACCCAAAGTAGAGGAAATAATAATTTTTCTTAAAAAGAAAAAAAGGTCAGAAACACAGGGAGGAAGGGAAGAGAAGGAAGAAGAAGGAGAGGTGGAGAGAAGCATGGTGCAGAGCAGTGAAGATCTCCTGGGACTCTGGGAGCCAGGAGCCTGAATTGGAATCCAAGCTCTGCCCTGACTCACTGTACAACTTCGGGCTCCACAGTTTGCCTCTGGGTTGTAACTGGGTTTAAATCATCAAACATGTTTTTCAATAAACAAAGAAACTTTCAGCATAAATATGTCCCAAGTAACACATAGGACATACTTATACTAAAAGCTGATGCTTTCAAGTTGTGATGCTGGAGAAGACTCTTGAGACTCCCTTGGGCTGCAAGGAGATCAAATCAGTCAATCCTAAAGGAAATCAACTCTGAATGTTCATTGGATATTGAAGGATTGATGCTGAAGTTGAAGTTCTAATACTTTGGCTGCCTGATTCTAAGAGCTGACTCATTGGAAAAGACCCTGATGCTGGGAAAGATTTAGGGCAGAAGGAGAAGGGGGAAACAGAGGATGAGATGGTTGAATGGCATCCCTGACTCAATGGACATGAGTTTGAGCAAACTCCAGGAGACAGTGAAGGACAGGGAAGCCTAGAGTACTGCAGTCCATGGTGTCACAAAGAGTCGGATACGACGACAACATACTAAGAACAATTCTTTGTTTATCTTGAATTCAAATTTAACTGGGTAAGTGTAACAGCCCTACCTGCTTTCTTGCTCTACTGAATCAGAGAAGCTATGCTTCTATTTTCTGTGTTGGCCATCTGTGGAAAGCTTCGTGACCAAAATTTTCAGCTGCTGAAAAAAAAAAGAGGTCTGTAAACTTTAGATCGCATGATAGCCATGGCCCCTTTTAGCTCCCTGATGCTGTATCCTGCAGGGTTCACAGCTGTGGGCAACAGAAACCACCTGGGGCTAACTGGTGCAGAAAAAGTGTTCATCAGAGGATCTCGGGAGGCTTGCAGAACTCCCAGGAAGGCCGGAGAACTTTGAGGGCTTGGGGGCTCTGCAGCTGGGAACATGGCCCCAAATTGCTCTGCAGAATAATAGCTTCTGGGGTGGATGCCTCTGATTGGCTGAGACTTGGTCACATGCCAATGCTCTGGCTGCAAAGCAGGCTGGGGCAGTGCATCTTCTCGGGAAGCTCCTATTTGGGGGTGGGGGGAATGGAAGGCAGGGTCTGCTTCCCAAGATGGGAAATTCCCATACCTAAGAAAGGATTCAGATAGAGCTGGAAGGAGGGTGATGCTTAGAAGACCAATAATCTCACTCCTAAAGAAAGAATTCTGGGTTTTGACGTTTCTAGGTGATTTCTGACCCAGGGTCAGGGGGAGGGTGAATTTATCAGAAAAACAGTTGGAGAGGGAGTTGAACTCTGCCTGGGGCTGAGGAAGTGGCGGGTCCTATCTTTTCTGCCTCTGTTCCTGGAACAGTGGATTAGAGGAGTCTGCTTAGGAATGCCCTAGCCATGGTGCTCCTTTGGCTTGGGGTTACAGTAAGGATGCTTTAGTCTTCCCAAACAAGCAGAGCCTTTTATAAGGCCAGAGGCAAGTAGCCTTTCGAATCTGACTGGTAGAGGGGGTTTTCTTTGGTCTCACAATTCAAAAACAAATGGGAGTCTTTGCCAACAGATGCTCATTGAGAGTGGTCACATGCAAACCTGAATTCCCAGCTTCTCTTGAAAATTAGAACTACCTGGTAACATTGGAATCAAATTCCCAGAAGGTGGTTCACTCTGGTTCCCATCCCTCCCCTGTAGTATCTGGGCCTGGGGTTCCTTACTAGCTGTCATCATGTCTGTTCATGGTCCCTTTTAGTGGAATTAAGGGGAAAGCTAGTTGTAACTTTAGACATTCGGGGTCCTTGAACCAGCAGCATCGCACCCCTCTGGGTACTGGGTGAAAGTGCAGAATCTCAGGTCCCAGTGAGACCAGCTGTGTGGGAATCTGCATTTTGACAGCTCCCCAGGGAGGTGTGCACAGTGGCAATGGAGAAGTGTCGATTTAGAATCAAGCAGAGGAGAAGAGATCTCCTTCCAGACCATTAAACCACTAGAAGGTGAGGAGCCTGGGCTGCGTAGAGGGATGTGGTTTTGAGCGAGCTGAGTGACTTTGGGCAAGGCGCTCTCAGAGTCCCAGTCTCCTTCCTGTGGTCTGAGAAGTAGAATAGAACCCCTCTGTGTCAGAGGGTGACATGGGCTAAGGCAGTGCAGGGCTTAGCAGGTGCCCAGTGGAATAGAAAGTTCTGGACTAGTCAGAGCTCTTAGTCATGTCTGGGAGGGAGAAAGGGCTTCCTCTAAAGCTGAACTGAGACTAGTTAGTTCTCAAAACCCATTCAGATCACCTCCCAATCAAAGAAGAAATCACAGCCAAGCTAGTGATAAAACCACATCTTGCCATTAGTTGTTTGGGAGACCATGGAAATCTCACCTTGGGCATCAGCTTTTTCTGGAGGGGGGTGTGTGTGTGTGTCTTTCTGATGTTCGTTTTTCATTTGGAGCGGTGGCTACTGCCACATGTATTTAACACTGATAGAAACTGTTTAGTATCTTACTTCTCTGTTTAAAAAATTGCGCAGAGAAAGTGCCTGCTTGAGCAGGCATGTGTCTCCATCCCCAGCGCAATGAGAGCTGTGCATGGAAAGCAACATCGAATTACAGGTGTGCTAAAATCATTTCCTCTCTAACGTAGATCTCTTTGCACACAAGGATTTTAATAGGCTTTGGCCCCCTATTCCCTACTGGGCTCTGAGGCCTAGGTCACCAGGCCTTGGCCAGGTGGGTGGACAGAGGGGGCAGCCCCAGGTTCCCTTGGCTGTTCTGGGGCCCCAGGGAGCTCCCAGGCCTGCTGCGCTTCCTCCAGGGCAGATGGTAGCAGAGTCCTGCCCTTGAAGATGAGGTCCCGACCTCCCACTGAATGTGTGTGTCAGCGGGATTCTTTTCTTCTTTTTATTGCTTTCGAGACATATGCTGACGTGGTCAAAATCCCTTCTGCAAGATGTGACTGATGATGTATGAAATGAAAACTCCTTACCCAGAGCCGGGGGGCCAGTGAGCGAGTGTGTGGACACTCAGCCGGGGCTGGCCAGACACAATAACACCCCTTAGATTTCCAGGCCATCTTTCATCCCATGTGGAGCAGACCGGGGAGATCGGGTTACAGGCCCAGGAGCCCCGAGCTGGGTGCCCCGGCTTGGGGGAACCTCAGCTGGGGGTGGGTGGCTGGGGGCTGTCTGCTGGGGAAATGAGATAGGCCCCAGGGAAGTTCCTGGGCCCTGGATGGCAAGGGAGAAGCGGCTGGGGGACAATGAGAGGATCAGAATGCACGAATTACCCTTTCATCTCTGCTCCGCTCTCCCCTTCTGCCCTGTTCTCTCGGCTCGTCCTCGTGGCTGGTCCTCACCCCTGCTCTGGATCCTCTCCTAGTCAGGATACATTTGCTTTCAGTGCTTGGCCAAAAAGCAGACCCTCCTGAAAAGTTGTGTTGTTATTTTTAAGCTTAGGAGGCTTTCCTGTTAACATAGTTTCCTTTTCATCCAGATGGTAACTAACATCTATCAAATGCTTTCTCAGTGCCCCAGCCACCTTGTGAAGTCAGCTACATGAATTGAATTAACTTCTGAATCCTCCCAGTAACCCTAGAAGACACGCGGTCTTAGTCCTCCCCCCTTATATAGATGGGGGGACTAATGCACAGAGATGGCAAATCCCTGGTATGGGGCTGCAAGTGGCAGGGTGGAGGTGTGAAACCAGACTTCCAGCTCCCCTACCCAAGACTTTCTTCAAATAATCCTGAAGCCTTTGCTGGTGACCTCGGCTTTCAAACTGGCATCTCATGTACTCCTAGTCAGATATTCTCGTTTGCGTGGTGTGCATTCATTCATTTATTGAGCAATCCAGCAGGCATTCACTGGGGGCCTGGTGCAGTCTTAAAGAATGCACGAATTACCCTTTAAGGGAGAAAGCAGGAAAGATAAAGAGCCACCTCCCACTACTCTCAGAATGGATCACTGGAAATAGACGGCTAAATAGTAGGTGGGGGGAATTCAGAGGAAATCTGGTCTTTTCTGGGTCTCAGGAACGAAAAGCACATTGTCTCTGTCTTGGATGAGAAAAGATGGCATCCAGAGCAAGGGCGGGGTGAGGGCTGTGTGAGACGTCATAGCCTGGGGCCTGCACGCTCAGCCCTAGGTCCACCATTGCTGCTGCTGTGTCGCTTCAGTCGTGTCCGACTCTGTGCAACCCCATAGACGGTAGCCCACCAGGCTCCCCTGTCCCTGGGATTCTCCAGGTAAGAACACTGGAGTGGGTTGCCATTTCCTTCTCCAATGCATGAAAGTGAAAAGTGAAAGTGAAGTTGCTCAGTCGTGTCCGACTCTCAGCGACCCCATGGACTGCAGCCTACCAGGCTCCTCCGTCCATGGGGATTTTCCAGGCAAGAGTACTGGAATGGGGTGCCACTGCTTTCTCCGAGGTCCACCATTACCCTTTAGGTAATGGTGATGCCTACTGCTATTCATTCAACAGATACTTACTGAGCGCTTGCTGTGTGCCAGGCTCAGTGGGATTGTCGCTGTTGTTGTTCAGAAGCTAAGTCATATCTAACTCTGTGACCCCATGGACTGTTGCACACCAGGATTCCCTGTCCTTCACTATCTCCTGGAGTTTGCTTAGATTGATGTCTATTGAATGGGTGATGCTATCTAACCATCTCTGCCTCCCTCTGCTCCTGCCTTCAGTCTTTCCCAGCATCAGGTTCTTTTCCAATAAGTCGGCCCTTCGCATCAGGTGGCCAAAGAATCAGAGCTTTGGCTTCAGCATCAGTCCTTCCAATGAATATTCAGGACTGATTTCCTTTAGGATTGACTTGTTTGATCTCTCAAGAGTCTTCTCCAGCACCACAGTTCAAAAGCACCAGTTCTTCAGTGGTCAGCCTTTTTTATGGTCAAACTCTCACATCCGTACATGACTACTGGAAAAACCATAGCTTTGACTAGATGGACTTTTGTCGACCCAGTGAGGTCTCTGCTTTTTAATATGCTGTCTAGGTTCATCACAGCTTTCAAGGGGCAAGCGTCTTTTAATTTAATGGCTACAGTCACCGTCTGCAGAGATTTTGGAGTCCAAGAAAGTAAAATCTGTGTCACTGCTTCCACTTTTCCTGCGTCTATTTGCCTTGCTTCAGGGCCTCAGGGCCTTTCCCTGGGGGACAGGGTAGATGCTGACCAATTAGTTGTTTTCAGATTTAGACTCTTGGCATCAAGACCTGGGGTTCCCACCCCTCGCTTCACTTGCTTGTTAAAATCCCCCACCCCTAAAAGATTTGTCAGCAGATTTAAAAGCAGAGAGAGCTGCTGCAAAGGAGTAGTATTTCAGCTTTTAGAAGAAAACAAACTCCTCTATGTCAGCTGGCATTGGAGGTGGCACAGCCACTGCAGTGTCTTTGTCCCTGGAAGGCCAGCTCCAAGTTAAGCAGGGGGCACAGGTGGCCCTGGGAAGACAGAGCCTGCTGGCCTCTCCTCTCTCTGCAGGGCCTGTGCTGCGCTTCCTGCTCCTTCTCCCTGGGAAAGCCCTCTCTTTCTCATCTTTCCAGTACTCAGGGCAAAGGCGTCTCCCTCGGGAGATCCCCTTCCCACCTCCCTCCACCTCTCCCTGCTTGCTCACTCTATCACAGGCCACTGTGAGCTGGGCCACACATGCTCCAAGTGGACCCGGGCCTGGACCAGCCAGTGCTGCTCCAACTGTATTGGCTGGTCCCTGTGTTGTTTCTCACCCTCCACTGTGCCCATCTAGGGCACTCTCCCAGACCCTCCCACATGCCCTGTGGTAGCATGCTGTGCCCTGCCTGAGAGAATCCATGGCCGAGCACTGCTTCTTCTCCCACCCCCAAACCACATGTGGGGTTCCTGCTTTGTCTCCCCTGGCCTGGAAGGTGGTGGAGGCCCCTGTGTGAGCTCGCTCTCTCCTGTCGCCTCCAGCCCAGCACTGTGCTGGCACTGGGATGGGCCTCATAACTCGCAAGGCCCAGCGTGAAATGAAATCAGGGCCTCTTTGTTCAGGTATCATGAAGAGCTGCAATATGGCAACGGGAGAGCTTTAAGCCAAGTGTGAGACCCTTCCTACCAGGTCACATGCCCATGAAGCCCACCCTGCCTGATCCCCAGGAAGTCCTCAACAAACCTTTGTTGAAAAAACAAGTTGACTGACAAATGCAGGTGGAGGGGTTTCACAGCACCTTACTGACAGGGCAGAGGCACAGCCCTGGGCCCGGGGGCCCGGGACCTATTCCATCTCGCAGCCTGGGGCCTGCCTAACAAGGCCAGGATGCCCCTTGAATGGCTAGGACCTGCAGCCTTGTGTTTCTCTTCTCCTTACCAGGACTCTGCCTTGCCTACCTCCACCCATGTGGCCCCTCACACTGCCATCTTGTCCAAAAGCCTCCAAAGGGGGCTGCATGGCAGAACCACCTCTCCTTCAGAAAACTCAGAAGATCAGGTTCCTTTTGATCAGCCCTGGAGTTTTCTGCCTCTCCAAAGTGAGGCTTAGCCATACCCCTCCCCTCAAAGGAAAACATTGTCCCCAAACTCTGCCCTTTACCTTTCATCCCAGACTCCCTGTGGTCACCCTCCACCTAGTCCATCATCTGGGAACCACTGATTTGTGGGTTTGCCCTGGTCACTCAGATGGTAAAGAATCTGACTGCAATGAGGGAGACCCAGGTTTGATCCCTGGGTTGGGAAGATCCCCTGGAGAAGGGAATGGCTACCCACTCCAGTATTCTTGCTGGAGAATCCCATGGACAGAGAAGCCTGGTGGGCTACAGTCCATGGGGTCCCAAAGATTCCAGCACGACTCATCGACTGACATACTCCTTGGGGCAGGAAAGGAAGGAGGTGAGATTGAATTTGACCCATGGTGCTGCCATTCTGGGTCAAGTGTGATTTTGCTCCTGGTTTTACAGGTGAAGAACCTGAGGGTCCGAACAGCAGTAGTTCACTCAAGGTCCCACCACAGTTCTGAGTTGTGTGGGGTGCCAGTGTGCCATGCTCAGTGTGAGCTGGGCCCCAAGTGGGCAACTCAGTGTCATCTGTGGAATGAATGAATGAGGGGAGAGAAGAAACAAGGTCAGGAGCGTGTGACAAGGTCTATGGCTCAGAGGTGAACTGCATGCAAGGCCAGGGGGCCAGGCTATCTAGTCTCAGAGGTGGGGAGGAATTCTCTAGCCCACAAAATTTCAATCACTCAACAATCATGACTGTGTAGTAACAGTGGCTTCCAGGCCCTGGATTCAAGGGCACTGAGAGAGCATGGGCCTGGGCCCCCAGGGAGCTCCCTGGCTAGTAGGGAGACAGGACAATAAACACAGGACAAATAACTTAAAACAGTCATTCCAGACAGGGGAGGGAGGAGGAGTTAAAGAAAACAGGTGTGTGGGGATGAGGAGGGAAAGGAACCTTATCTGCGCTGGTCTGGGAGGAAGTGGCACCTGGAGGTGGAGGGCTGGCCAGATGGCTGGGGTGGGGACAGAGACAAGTAAGGAAGAGGGTTCAGGCAGAAAGACTGGCAAGTACAAAGGCAAACTGGCAACAAGTTCAGGGAGGGATCAGCGTGTCTGGAGTAAATGCAAGGGGCAAGAGGGGTGAAGGGCTTGAGTGCCACCTCCTCCAGGAAGCCTTCCTTATCCCCGAGCTTCCTCCGATCTCCTCCAGCTTGTTTCACCGCAGCGCAAATCCCACGGGTCCCACTCAGGCCTCCTACCCTGTCCGGACAGCGAGTCCGGAGAAGGCAGGGCCGGCTCGGATTCCCCTCTCCGCATCCCCGCGGCGCCCAGCCGGGCGCTGGGCATCCAGCGCGCACTCAGTAAATATTTGTAGAGCGCACTAGAAGGAATGAATGAACCCATTGGGCGCCGCTGGGGGGAGGGCGGGGCCGAGGGCAGGTGGGAGGCCGCGGGCGCGGGAGGGGCCCTTGGAAGCCCGTCCTCCTCCCCCTCCTCCTCCGCCTCCCAGGCCCCAGAGCGTACCACTCTAAGGCTCCTGAGGCGGCCTCTCGTGCGATCAAGGGCGCGCGGGGCTGGGTGAGCGACCTGAGGCCCCTGCTCTGAGCGCCGGAGTTCGGAAGAGGGTGGGTCCCTGCCGCTCGAGAGCAAGAGCGCGAGAGGAGCCAGAGGAAGGAGCTCCCGCTCGCCAGCCGCCTCGCCGCCTCCCCGGCACTCGCTCTCCCGGCTCCTGGGTTTGCTGGCTGCTCCTCCCACCCGCGCCCGCCTCCTCGCTCGCTCTCTCGCTCGCTCGAGCCGGCTTTCCAGCCCCGCGGTGCGCCCGGGCGAGTGCGGGGCGAGGGGCCCCGGGGCCAGCGCTGAGCCGGGGGCGGGGGTCCAGGCAGAGCGCAGCGGGTTGGGGAGGGGCCATGTCCGGCGCGGGCGCAGCGGGACCCATCTGCAGCAAGTGACCGAGAGGCGTGGACGGCCGCCTGCCCCCCTCTGCCACCTGGGGCGGCGCGGGGCCCCGGTGCCGGGTGCCCGGAGCCCGGGTCGCGCGTAGAGCCGGCGCGATGCACATGCGCTCGCTGCGCGCCGCTGCGCCGCACAGCTTCGTGGCGCTCTGGGCGCCGCTGTTCCTGCTGCGCTCCGCCCTGGCCGACTTCAGCCTGGACAACGAGGTGCACTCGAGCTTCATCCACCGGCGCCTCCGCAGTCAGGAGCGCCGAGAGATGCAGCGCGAGATCCTCTCCATCTTGGGCTTGCCCCATCGCCCGCGCCCCCACCTCCAGGGCAAGCACAACTCGGCGCCCATGTTCATGCTGGACCTGTACAATGCCATGGCGGTGGAGGAGGGCGGCGGGCCCGACGGCCAGGGCTTTTCCTACCCCTACAAGGCCGTCTTCAGTACCCAAGGCCCCCCTCTGGCCAGCCTGCAAGATAGCCACTTCCTCACCGACGCCGACATGGTCATGAGCTTCGTCAACCTTGGTGAGTGGAGGCGGGAGGGAGGGGGTGAGCCTCTGGGTCAGGAGTCGCTTTGGGACAGGGAGGGGGCCGCTTCTTAACATCCAGCCCGCCCATCTCTCCACTCTTGGTCTTTAGCAAAACTGTAGCGCTTGGCCAAGGGTCTCCCACCCCCCTGCCTTAGTGGACCCCTAGCCGCGCGCGCCGCAGGTAGGGCGAGCCGAGCTCATCTGACCAGTGGGAGTTTGGGGGGAGTGAGGACCGGTCTGAAGCCCTCTCTGGGTTAAATCGGTGGCCGCACCTCTGGGGCAGGAGGCGCCGGGCGGGCCGCGGCTCAGTTCAAAGCGCGGGGCTCGGTCATGTGAGCTGTGCCCGGCCGGCTCGGCCCGCGCTACCTGGATTTAAAGGGCCCTGCTCCGCGAAGCTGCCTTCCCGCCCTTTCTGAGCCCCTCTCTGCTCTGCCCGGCCCTGGCATCGCGGGCGTCGCCTCCCATCCTGGCCCTGGCTAGCCCTACCTGTCTCCTCCCGGTGCGCCCGCCAGAGCGTGCAGCGCGCCCCGGGCACCTTGGGGGCCCCGTTCCTGGCCGCTGGGCGCCCCCCTCGCTCTCAGCTCTCCTGGCTGGAGCTGGGGAAGAAACATGGCCATTGCGAGCTTTCTATTTTAAATATTTAATGATAGGTCCCGGACCGGCAGAATCCGTTTTCAGCGTTTATCACGTGTGGGCGCGCAAACCATGGCTTTCGGCTAATGGGTGGCGAGGCATCTCCCAGCAGACGCCGCCGGGGTAGGCTAGGGGACCCGGCTTCTGACCAGAGCCCCGACGACCCCGGGGACCTCAAAGCTGGCGCTGCGGCGGGGGCGCGGTGCTCCCCTCCCATCTGTGCACGCACACTCACCAGGCTTGCTCAAACTAAGCCCCGACTGCGCGCTGTAGGGCTGATGATCAAATATTTGGTTTCTGAGATAACACGCCCCGATAGCGCTGTTTCCCGAGCCGCTTTCATTCTACATGTGTAATACGTACGAAGTCAAGACAGCAAACTAACGCCCACCGGCGCTGTGTCAACAGGGAAATAATGGTCCTAAAGCCCCTCGCGGGGGCACCCGGGGCGTGGATGGAGGGCGGCGGGAAGCGCGGATCAACCTTAGCGCTCCTTGCACCAGATAAGGTCCCTGGAGTTCCCCGGACGCCATTGTCCTTAATAATAGCCCCAAATCAAATAGTGAAACGAGTTTCAACGAGAGCAAGGGGTGGGACGTTTGGATGCCAAAATGACTTAAAGAAAGTTTAAATTATACTAGGCAGCTTGTTAGAGTGAGGCAACCCCATATGTCCTGATTTAGAACAATCTCCAAGATGTATGAGGTGGAAAAAGCAAGGTGCAGATCAGTGAGGTTACATACATGCGGTATATCATCCTTTCCCACTAAAAGACACCATGGACTGGAAATAGATTTCACTGGGGGGCGGGGTGGGGGGGTGCGGCAGGGCAGAACTGGGGTAGGGCCTTAGAGATTGGAAGTTAAGACCAGATTTTTTCATTGTCTGCACTTCTGTCTGTGATTTTTCCCCCCTCAACATGTATTTGTGACCTATACCAGAAACTAAAGAAAAACCCCAAATATGTACATATAAATACATCAGTTAAAGCAGAGTTCTGTAGCCATCCTGAAGTCAGGGGTTAACCAGGGCCATTTCTCAGGTTGGGAATTTATGGTATCTTTTCTGTTCTGTTGGGTACCAGTGACTCTCGGTGAAGGCAGCAGGTCCCGGTGGTGGCCTTCAGAGCCTGGCTGAGGTCATTCGAAAGGTATTTGTAAGCCCTGGCTTCTGTGGAGGTCTCTGCAAACCCAGTGCTTTGGAAAGGACCCTACGACTTACGATGGACCAGCAGCCTGGCCAGACCCGGGCTCCCCACATGCCGGAAAAGGACCAGGTTGCCAACTGGGCACCTCTGGGTAACTTGGGGCAGGGCTGTTTGCTCCCCCATGGCAGTGGGGAGCAAGCTGGAACTTGTTTGGGAAGGCCACAGCTGGGTGGTTTTCCTTCTCTGGCTGTACACACACCTTTCAACCCGTTAGCCACATTTCTTTCATCTTGAAAGGACAAAGACCGGCTTGTCTGAGCCTCTTAATCAGTCGGGCTGGCTTTGGGCTTTGTGGGACAGTCCTGACTTTCTCAGGTCTTGCTTTCTGGAACATCACTCCAAATTAGATGGCAGAGTGGCTTTTGACAGAGTGCCCTGACCTTGTTTTCTTTCTTTCTCGGCCCCTAAAACTCGAGGTAATTAGTTGGGTGAAGACCTGGACTGCAGTTGGGCAAGACGCTTCCTGTAGATGTTTCTATGGTTGCCCTTTAATTTCTGCTCCGCAGCAGTATGGGAACTAACCTCCGATCTCTTCTGTTCTGTGAGGGTTCCAAGATTTTGCTCAGGAGGGGCTGAGGGTAGCAGTGGGGTTGGAGGGAGGCATGTAGGAGGCTTGTTTGGAGGCTGAGAGAAAACACGATTTTTCCTTGGATTGTAGTTCATATAGACCTGTAACATACAAAGTTTTCTAAAGGAGTGTGTTTAGTCTCACACTTTACCTAAAAGTGAGAAAATGTCATTTATTCATATGCAGCTACCTCTTGCTATCATGCAGGGGACCCAAGGGGTCCATTGGGGATTGTCGACAGAGACCTTGAAGGCAGACTGACCTTCTCCACCACCCTATCCTTGCCCCAAAGCCCCTCCTCCTTCCACCACCCTCTTCTCCATCACTGCATACCCCTGCTGTCCTGCAGTGCTTGGGGGACTTCAGCCTGAATTCTGAAGGCTTTTGCAGACCTGGTACATTTCTTCTTCCTTCTGTCTGCAGCCAGACTGGTTTTTATTCCTGAAAGTCATTCTCCTCAGAATTCAAGCTTTTTGCCAGGCCAGAGCAGGATCTAAAATAGAGCAGGAACTAGAGGAGGATTTATGACAAAACCAGGTGCTGAGAATGAGGACCTCAGACCGCACCTTGTGACAAAGACCAGCCTGTACAGTAAAGCCCGTGTAATGCTAGCTGAACTGCCAGACGGAGACTCGCATCTTCCCAGCCTGGGCCTCTTAAGTTCAATGGCGAGATTTGTAAACTGGTTTGGATTAACAAGCCCCCAACTCCTCTGTGTAGACTTAATTTTGGAATTCAAAACAGGCTACCCTCTCTTAAATTGTCCCCAGGCAATGTGAATTCTGCAAACCGAATCCGGCTATAGCTGCCCCCCACCCTCTTTCTTTGGAGAAATTCAGCAGCTCTTTCTGGAATCTTCTAAAGAAACCCGTAGCACTGGGGGTGTGCGGTACACGTCTGTCTCTGGTCCAGNCCCAAGCTTGGAAAAAGACAACTGGGAAATGGCACTCGTGATGAGCACACTGTTGTAAGCGAAGGTGCTCTCACCAGATGAAATTATGGGAACGGAGCGGTGAACTGTTGGCCGCCTTTCTGTAATAAGATCTGTATTTTTCAATCTCATCCACGTAGTTATGCAGAGATATTTTGAATCCCCATCTTCCCTGATGTTCATCAGATCTTGAAACTGAGTTTAGAGTATGCTATTTCCCGCCCTGTGTCCCACTGGATCCCTCTTCCCTACCCTAAATCCTTGCACCCCATTTTGGAGAACAGTGTTTCTGGAAATGTCCCAATCACTGAAGTATTCACGTGGTTGGACAAGAATAACCGCTTCTCTCCCTTCCCTTGTAAAATGACTCGCCTCTTTAGGACCTGTCTTTCAGCAAAAGCATGCTTCAGCTGCCCTCGGGTTCACTAGCCAGAGAATCAAGGAGCCTGACGCTTGTCTTGGCTCAAGAGGTTCTTGCCCTTCTGGCTGGTGTTTGTCCGGGCTGTGCAGGTGACTGCCTTGTCATGAGGTCCGGCTTTTCCTTCAGAGGCACCTCCTTGTCCAGGCAGGGTCTCCAGGCAGGGACTTGCAAAGCTGAATCTAGAAACTAAATGTCAGAGACTCCTTCACTATCTAAATGCATCGCTGAAATAAATCATAGTGATAACGTGGGAGGGTTGAGATCTTTCTGTAGCACTAATGGATTTATAACAGCCTCCCTTATCTGGTTCCACTCTCTCTGGTTCTGCATAGCAAGTTGTATCATTCCCATTTTAAGGAGGAAGAGGCTAAAGGGCCCCGAATTTACAGAGCTAGGAAGTGGTGAGGTTGGCCTTTGAATCCAACTCTTGCTGAATGTAAACCCATTCACGCTTTCCTCCGGGGGCCCAGTGGAGGTGTGTGAAGGGTGGAGATGGAGCACAAGGGCAGTGGTGATGAGACCACCAGAACAGCCTCTCAGCCCTTGACCTTGACTTTGTGGTTGTGTGCTCTGAAGAGGAAGATAAAGATAAGCAACTCACACCTTCCCCTTCATTCTCCACCCTACTGTGGAAACTCCCCTCTGTTCTGTCTCTGTGCATTAAGAATTATTGACAGGGTCAAGGGCCCTGAGTGCCTATGTACCGGGGTTCCTATGTGCACCCCACACCCCACTGATGGGAAAATTCCAGAGGCAGCTAGAGACTGATATTTTAATAGCAACACTTCAAGACACTGTATGGAAAGGACGAGTAGTTTTTACCACATGTATGGAAATAAATATTGCATACTGATTGTAATAACATCAAATCACCATCACTCTAAATGTCCATGAGTGGGGGACTGGAGAAATAAATTTGTGATAAATTTATTTATATGTGTGTAATGAAACAGAAGGGAAATGCAAGAACTTCTTTTTTTTAATGTATCAACTTAGACTCAAAACAGAGTGTCAAGAGAGAGAAGGCCAGTTGTATAGGAGGATGTTTAGGGTGTAAGCATTCCTCATGGTGTCACAATAGACACACACAAGATCACCAGATAATATTATCTTTGGGCGAATGCATATATGGTAACATTATGGAAACATGGCCACAGAACTCACACCAGCAGCCTTTAGGGAGGCAGGAAAAGGATGGGACTGGGGAAAAATTTTAAATAAACTTCAACTATTCTGGTTGTTTCCTTTATTTTAATAATAAGACTGGACTCCCCCTGCCAAAACAAAGAAAAGTAATATTGGACTTCCCTGGTGTCCAGTGGTTAAGAATCCGCCTGCTAATGCAGGGGACACGTGTTCGATCCCTGGTCTGGAAAGATTCTACATGCTGCAGGGCAACTAAGCCATGCCCCACAACTACTGAGCCAGCACTCTAGGGCCGGCATGGCATAAATACTGAGCCCACCAGCCACGACTATGCCTTCACACTGCAGAGCCTGTGCTCTGCAGCGGGAGAAGCCCATACACCTCAGCTAGACTGCTCTCCACAACTAGAGAAAGACTGTGCCCAGCTGCAAAGACCCAATGTGGCCAAAAATAAGTAAATGAATAATTTTTAGAAGCAATTTTTTAAAAAATGTGTTTTAATACTAAGAAACCATTGGGAAGTGCAGTGTGGTGTTCTGGGTTGGATCTTGGAACAGAACAAGGACAATAATGGAAAAATGATGCAATCTGAAAAATATTGGGAGTCTAGTTAATAGTAATCCATCCATGTTAAATTCTTAGGTTTGACAAGTGTCCCACAGTTATGGAAGATGTGAATCTTGAGGGACGCTAATTGAGTATACATGATAACTTTATAGTGTCTTTGCAATTTTTCTATAAATCTAAATTTCTTCTAAAACAAGAAGTTTACAGGGGGAAAAAGGAAACAACCATGATATTGACTCCTGCTAATTCTTAGTTGTTTGAAGGCAGGAGGAGAAGGGGGCAACAGAGGATGAGATGGTTGGATGGCATCACAGACTCAGTGGACATGAGTCTGAGCAAACTCCGGGAGAAAGTGGAGTTTTGGGGAAAGACAGGGAAGCCTGGTGTGCTGCAGTCCATGGGGTTGCAAAGAGTTGGAGACAGCTTAGCGACTGAACAGCAAGTGTTTAGTTGTGGGTACCTAGATATTTGTTACATTTCCTCTGCATTCAGGGCTTCCTTGGTGGTTCAGACAGTAAAGAATCTGCCTGCAATACAGGAGACGTGGGTTTGATTCATGGATCAGGAAAATCCCCTGGAGAAGGGGATACTGACAACCCACTCCAGTATTCTTGCCTGGAGAATTCCATGGACAGAGGAGTTTGGCGGGCTACAGTCTATGGTTTCAGAAAGAGTCAGGCACAACTTGGTGACTAAACCACCACCACCCTCTGCATTCTTCTCTGTGATTACATTACTCCAAGCCCCAGTGAACCAGAAAGCTCTCCCACTGGATACGGAAAAGTCCTCGCTGGAAGCTCGGCCCTGAGGTGGCTCTTGGTGGTGTGGACCTGGGGAGCTGTCTTAGAGTGTGCTCAGGATATCACGCCCCGAAGACCAACTCATCAATCCACAGAACCATTAACCCAATGGGGCCTCAGCCAGCAAATGAAAGCTCCATGTGGCAGTGTCCTGAGACCTCTAAAACTCCCTCTGCCTCCCTTCGAGAGATGCCCTGTGTAAAGCAGTCGTCTGTTTATAAGCAAGAAAGGGGGTGCGTGGGTGGGTCATATCAGGTCTTTCAATTCTCTTCTTGGTCCTGAACTTTGTGAAATGTGCCACCCCCCCGCCCTCCCCCCGCATCGTCCCCTTCTCAGGTTCCTTTTCCTGACTGACTTGACCTAACATTTGATGAGGGAGAAGCCCTTAAAAATGGCAGTGGGGGCCTCAGAACCTTCCAGGGCTAGTAAATGTTTATAGGGTGGAGGCCCTGGTTGGTCATTTCCTTTAGGAGGAAACAATAAATGAAGCTACTTGCCTTATACCTACTTACCCATGAGCTCTTAATTATCTTAATATACTGGTGGGGGGATGGGGAAAGGGGGTCCAGGAATCTCTGGGTCTCATGTGCCTCAAACACCCTAGGAACTTGGAAGCAGCCTTTTCAGGTAGCTTTAGAGCTGAGTTTCCAGCCTCGGCACTGCTGACGTTTTCAGCTCACTCTTCTCTGTTGTGGGGGAGGGCGTCCTGTGTGCTGTAGTAGAATGTTGAGAAGCATCACTGAGCCCCCGCACGCGAGCTGCCAGAAGTTGTGACAACCAGCATGTTTCCAAACATCTGTCAGAGGTGCCCTGCGGGCAATGGCCCCCGATCGAGAACCACTGGTTTACAGGCTTGATGTTGTTGTTTTAGTCACAAAGTCCAACTCTTTTGCGACCCTCTGGACTGTAGCCCACCAGGCTCCTCTGTCCTTGGGATTTCCCAGGTAAAAATACTGGAGTGGGTTGCCATTTCCTCCTCCAGGAGATCTTCCTGATCCAGGGATCGAACCTGTGTCTCCTGCACTGGCAGGCGGATTCTTTACCACTGAGCCAACCAGGGAAGCCCTGGTTTAGGGTACCTTTCCTCAAACTTGGAAATTGACTTGGGAACTTTTGCTTCAAACCCATCTGCCCATAGTGATGAGTTGGGGCAAGACTGATGGATCATTTTCCAGTTGAAAGGAAGACAGATTGCAATCAAAATGTGAGCCCTGTCCTGGGATCCCAGCTCTGCCTGGATTTGAAACACCCTGGAGACGAAAAGGAGGTCAGATCTCTAAAGTCTCCCGGGAGCCAAAATATTTTTATAGCACCTTCTGCCCAGTGATACTAAAAAATGATTGAACACACACTTATAACTGGTCTCTATTTGTTTCCTTCCCCGAACTTTGCTCCGGAGGAAACAGGGCAAAACTCTCTCTCTTGCAGCTTCCCTGGTGGCTCAGATGGGTAAGGAATCTGCCTTACCATCTGCCTTACCAGTACCGGAGACCTGGGTTCGATCCCTGGGTTGGGAAGATCCCCTGCAGGAGGGCATGACAAGCCACACCAGTATTCTTGGCTGGAGAATCCCATGGAGAGAGGAGCATGGCAGACTACAGTCCATGGGTTCGGAGAGTCAGGCACGACTGAGCGACTTTCACTATTCACTACTCTCTCTCTTACCTTGTCTCCCTCCAGCAGGTAACTTGCCGGGGGCAAGGGGGTGCCAGGAGCACAGAAGCTGCAGTTTTTATTTCTCAAGGCAACTCAGAGCTGCAGTAAATAAAGCGGGGAAACCCGCTAATTTTTGTGCAGGCTGTGAGCAAAAATGACTTGCTCGTTTTTTAAAAAAGAGTGGTAAAAGAAGAATATTCCATGATGTGGAAATGAGATGGAATTCAGGCTCCAGTATTTATAAAGCTTAATTGGGACTCATTTGCATCCTGTCTGTGGCTGTTTTCATACTCCATCCACGGAGTTGAGTGATTGCTACAGAGACAGCAGTCTCCAAAGCCTAGAATATTTTTTATCTGGCCTGTTACAGAAGTTTACTGACTCCTGCTTTAGGACATCAAGAACCCTCTTCCTGGGGAAAGGTAAATAATAAAAAAAGGAAAACCCCTGAGTTTTATCTGCCTCCTTTGTTTTCTGTGGACATCCAGTGACGCAGATACCTTTCTCTTCCAGGATGTTGGAGGGGCTCCTCTGAGTTAGAACAAACTCTTGGTTAAACAGATTTGAACACTTTCTGGCATCTCTCATGTGGGGCGTGCATGCATACACGCTAAGTCTCTTCAGTCGTGTCCAACTCTTTGCAACTCTAAGACTGTGGCTTGCCAGGCTCCTCTGTCCATGGCATTCTCCAGGCAATACTACTGGAATGCATTGCCATGCCCTCCCCCAGGGGAATCTTTCTGACCGAGGAATTGAACTCTTATCTCTTACATCTCCTGCGTTGGCAGGCAGGTTCTTTATCACTAGTGCCACCTGGGAAGCCCCTCGTGTGGGGTGGGCATCATGAATTCCCATCAAGTAGACTGCACAGCTTTTCCTAAATTTGCTTTGTCCCAGCAGGCCCCTCCCCGTCCTCTTTTTTTTTTTTTCTAAGTCTCCTAAAACATTTCAGGTGGTAGCTAAGACTGGCTCTGGGGTTGGACATGAGTTAAATCCCACCTCTGCTACTTGTTAGCTCCGTGACCTTGGGCAGGTTATTAGACTCTAGGTCCCTGTTTCCTCCTCTGGGTTTGTGTTGGCGCCTGCCTCCCGGGCTGCTGGGAGGATCTGTCCCCTCCAAGGTGGGGGGATGGCGGTGGAAAGCTGAGCACAGTGCCCACCAGGCAGCAGGCGCCCCATATGTAACGTTAGCGGCTGGTAGCGATGCTGTTACTTGCCCGGCCTAAACTCGGACCGCTCTGGAGCTGGCCGGCCTGTGCAGGTCCTCCTGCTCCTCTGCCTGGCATGTGGGGTGGTGGGATGCACCGCCACCTCCTTCTGGGGGTGGGAGCTGTGTAGACACATATCCCACCTGCTGAGCGCTGTGGGACCCGGGGTCAGGTTGTCTTCCCCTTGGCTGGATGCCCTGTGGTGAAGTGCAAAGCTGGTCTCTGTTGACTGAGCACAAGGCAAACCAGGAATCTGGCCTTCTTATTACGGATCCTGTTATACTAGAAAGTTGCTTCTTGCTGATGGTAATCTGTGTTTATCGATGTGGAGTTTGAAGGTAACACCCGATGGTCAGGACTGTCTTTCGGTAAGCCCTCCAGCTTACGACACAAACACGGCTATGGACTGGCCTATTTTAAAAAATGAATAATAAGGCTTTTATAGTAAAATTATACTCTTTTTTCTGAACTCTATCTATGTGGGACTTAGTGGCATTTCCTGTGTGTGTGTGCTAAGTTACTTTAGTGGTGTTTGACTCTTTGTGACCCCATAGACTGTAGCCCGCCAGCCTCCTTTGTCCATGGAATTCTCCAGGCAAGAATACTGGAGTGGGTTGCCATTTTCTCCTCCAGGGGATCTTCCCAACCCGGTGATCAAACCCGCATCTCTTATGCGTCCTACATTGGCAGGCGAGTTCTTTACCACTAGCTCCACCTGGGAAGCCCAGCATTTCCTTGTCTCACCTCATTTTTTGAGGTGATTGACATTTCTCCACCTGAAGTGAGGACCTACCCATATACCGGCCAATCATCAAATAGCACGATTTCCACATATATTCTTATGTGTGAGGAAACCGGGGCTTGGGGGTGACAAGTCACTTGCTCAGCTCTGGGGACAAGTCTGCTTGGCTTGGAGTCCCAGGGAAAGGTGTGTGACCTCATGCGAGTGACTGACACACTCAGGTGCTCCGGGCCCCAGCTTCTGTCTCAGTTGCCTTGGGCTCCCAGAAGAGAACAGCACTGCCTGGGGAGCTGAAGCATCACATGCTTATTTCTCGCAGCTTTGGAGGTCCAAGATCAGGGTGCCTACTTGGCTGGGTTCTGTTCTATCTCTGGCTTGTAGACGGCTGCTCTCTGGCTGTGTCCTCCCAAGATGGAGAGAGAGCTCAGGCATCTTCCTTTTTCTTTAAGGGCTGTTGTGAGGATCTGGGAAGAGAGCTGAGCACGATGCCCACCTGGCAGCAGGTGCCCCACACGTAACATTAGCGGCTGGTAGTGATGCTTTCACTTGCCTATCTTCCCAGCCCTTCATGACCTCAGCTAAACCTCATCATGTCCCAAAGACTCCACCTCCTAATACTCTTCTGTTGAAGGTTGGGGTTCCACATATGAATTTAGGGGGGCCCAGAGCTTCCCGTATGGTGCTAGTGGTAAAGAATCTTCCTGCCAATGCAGGAAACACAGGAGACCCAGGTTCAATCCCTGGATTGGGAAGATCCTCTGGAGGAGGAAACAGCAACCCACTCCAGTATTCTTGCCTGGAAGTTTCCATGGACAGAGGAGCCCTGGTGAGCTACATACAGTCCATGGGGTCACAAAGAGTTGGACACAACTGAACATGCATGCATGCAAGCCAATTTAGGTCATTGCAGTTTCTCTCGTACATGGGTGGCTTAGGGCCCAGGGCAGCAAGGATTAAATGGGATGAAAGCAACGATCTCTCAGTGAATGGGGGCTGCTCCTGGGACTGCCTTTGGAGCCCAGACCGGCTGCAGAGTCTCTTCTGGTCCTTCTGTGATGGCCTGTTGTCCTGATTTGTCCTCATTGTGGATGCCTGTCACTTCCTCTCCAGGTCCAACTTAGTCCTCACACTGAAGACTCTGCCTTTTCCTAAGTGGGCTTCCCTGGTGGCTCTGTGATAAGGAATCCACATGCCAGTGCAGGAGATGTGGGTCCAGTCCCTGGGTTGGGAAGATCCCCTGGAGGAGGAAATAGCAACCCACTCTAGTATTCTTGCTTGAAAACTCCCATGGACTTAGGAGCCTGGTGGGTTATAGTCATGGATCCCAAAGAGTTGGACAGGACTGAGCGACTGAGTACATTCACCTAAGTAGTTTTACATTTGAAAAACTGTATTTATATTATTTATTCATCTCCCATTATAGATTTTGATGAGGCCTAGGAGAAGGCAATGGCACCCCACTCCAATACTTTGCCTGGAAAATTCCATGGATGGAGGAGCCTGGTAGGCTGCAATCCATGGAGTCGCTAAGAGTCGGACACGACTGAGCGACTTCACTTTCACTTTTCACTTTCATGCATTGGAGAAGAAAATGGCAACCCACTCCAATGTTCTTGCCTGGAGAATCCCAAGGACAGGGGAGCCTGGTGGCTGCCGTCTATGGGGTCACACAGAGTCGGACATGACTGAGGTGACTTAGCAGCAGCAGCAGCAGATGTTTTGAAAGTGTGATGCTGCATTTGCCCTTTTGTAGGAGCTAGGCTAAGGGTAGTGGGTCAGACAGAAATTGGGCAGAGTGAAAATTACCCTTGGAATTCCTTAGGAAGATGCCACTTTGGAGACAGACACACTCTGTGTGTTAAGTCCCTACTGTTGGATTTTCTACCAGCATTGGGATAGGTTGTGCTGCTTCCATGAAACATGAGATGACACAAGTAGCTTTAGTGTAGTGCCATACTATGCCAACAGACTTATTTGTGAATACTAGCACCACTAGCACTACTTTCATGAGTAGGAAGTACTGCAAGATATGTGCCTCCCAAAGGCTACTCCTTGCTTCTGTGGACAGGAATGACGTCTCTTTTAGGACTTGTTCTAAGTCACAATACACCTGCCTAACAGTGGCTTCAGCTTTAAAAGCATATCAGTATCTCTCATAACAGCAAGTCTTCAGTGACGTGATTCCAAGTTTGGGGTAGCAGCTCAGTGATATCATCCAGGAATCCATGAACTTTCCTCCTTGCGTTCACCATCCTCAGATGCCTTATGGCTATTACCTCACAGTTACAAGATGGCTGCTGAAGCCCCAGACATCACGTCTTCATATACCCCACATTCAAGGCAAGAGAAAGGGGAAGGGCCCAAAGAGCTCTCCTTGCTTGCCTGTCTCCTGGCTTTCCATAGAAGGTGTCTCTGTAAGTCCCCTGGCCCAAACTGGTTCACAAGGCCTGATCTTGCTGCAAGGAAGGATGGAAAGGTATGAAAGTGGCTTCTGGCCCACACAGTAAGAGGGAAAGTGTGGGGATGGAAAGTGTGTTGAAAGTGGTCATTGGGTAATCACATTCAAATATTAATAATCTAAGTTGTTTGTCTCTCCCTCTTTGTTTTTTCTATGTGGTGTATAGTTGGATTTACACAGGTTATTTGCACATGATTTGACTCAACTCTGCACTACGCACAAAAAAAATAGGAACCTTAAACTGGTTGCTTCCCAAGTGGTGCAGTGGTCAGAAATCTGCCTGCCGATGGAGGAGACTCAAGAGATAGGGATTCAATCCCTGGGTCAGGAAGAGCCCCTGGAGAAAGAAACGGCAGCCACTCCAGTATTCTTGCCTCAAAAATTCCATGGACAGAGGAACCTGGCAGGCTACAGTCCATAGGGTCGCCAAGAGTCAGACACGACTGAGCACATGCTCAATATATTGCTTCCATATTTAACAAATTAGTTGCAAAGTCTCCATATAATAGTGTGCCACAGTGAATATATACAGAAAGTGGGGTGCATGTTGGCATTAATTCAACCAGACCCTCTGTAGCCTCTGGAGAGACTTCAGTTTCTCTTTAAACTCAAGCCTGTGAATAGGTGCATCTCTCACCCTGGCTTTGAAGACTCCGTGGGATTCTGGCCAACAGCCAGTTGTTTGCTGAAAACTACTCTATCACCATCTCCTTAGACTAGTAGCAAAGGTCTTAAAAGTGATCTGAGATGGTCAGCATCATTGTCCCCTGGAAGGAAGCAGAGGTCAGGTAGGGTTTGGACTGAGTTCTGCTTGTGGGATAGGAGGCTGCTATCTCTCTCTGGGAAGAGGATGAGCAGATCAAGATACTTAAGACATTTTAAGAATCTGTGTCATTGTTTATGAGCCGAGGGTAGAGAGCTGCTCAGATCCAAGAGCTGCTTGGACCCAAGGCCTGTCCATCCTGGTCGAAACCCTGTTTGTATCCTGAAAGCCTGTAAGAACTTTTTCCAATAAGTGGGTTCCGGGCACATGGGTTACTTCTGCTTGTTTCCAAGAGAGATGGAAACGAGAGACTTCTGGTTGGAAGAGATGATCGGGGGAAAGGATGTAGGGGTATTTTCAGAAATTGTTTCTGGGCAGTGTGTGTTTGCTGTGAATAACATTATATGTAACAGAATTCTCTGGTTGCAGACAAAAAATATATCTTCAAACTAGTTTAAGGAGAGTAAAAAGAAAATCAATGCATGCCTAAGACTTGGGATGACTGATGGTGAAGGTGAAGCTCCAATACTTTGACCACCTGATGCAAAGAGCTGATTCACTAGAAAAGACCTTGATGCTGGAAAAGATTGAGGGCAGGAGGAGAAGGGGGAGACAGAGGATGAGATGGTTGGATAACATCACTGAGGCAATGAACATGAGTTTGAGCAAGCTCCAGGAGACAGTGAAGGATAGGGAAGCCTGGTGTGCTGCAGTCCATGGGGCTGCAAAGAGTCAGACTTCGTAGCTGAACAACAAGACTTTGGAAAGGACATAACAGCAACAGGTCCTTAAAGAGCCCGAGGGTTATTCACTCTATGTCTATCATCTCTGCACTGAATAGCTTCCCTGTGACCTCTCTGCCTCACTATATTCCTCTGGTACCCTGGCTATTGGGAGAAAGATGCCACCCACACCAATTTGTATTTATGGCTCTCTGGCTAGCCACATATTTGCCTTACCAGCTTCCCTAGTGGGTTGGAATGGCCATGAGATGCTGGTCTAACCAGTGGGATACAAGAGGAAATCTGCTGGGAGTAGAAAGGGGTGGGAGGTGGTTTTGAAAAATATTTTGCTTCCTGGTGAGTGACAGATAAACAAGGAGAACACTCTATCCTTTTCTTCCTTTTCTTACCTTGAATGTGGTCCTGTGAAGATGGGATGCTTGGAGCCATGGCAGCCATCTTGTGACCCTTAGGCAACAAGCCTAAGGACTAAATGTTAACATGCGGACAATGGCAGGGCAAAAAGATAGAAGAAACTTAAGTTCCTGAGGACTCAATTGAGCTACTGCACCCAACTAAAATTCCTGGTTAGGGGCTCTTAGACAGCTTGAATGACATGTTTACTCATGAATCAGTCAGGTCTAGGAGGTAGACCACGCTACATAAATAAGGTTTCTGAGAGTTAGCCTTTGTGGCTAGACTGGGGAGTTGGAGGCGTTTATACTATCCAATTATTGCTAAGTTAGTCATGAAAATAGTAATAATCTTAGTAGCTAACATTTGTCAAGGGTGCTAAGCACCCTTTATCCTCTTGGCCTTTATTGCTTATTTAATTCCCATAAGAGCCATTCCAGGTGGGGGCTATGACTGTCCCCCCTATTTTGGAGACTAGAAAACTGAGCACAGAGAAGCATCAGCTGGCCCAGAAAGTGTATTTGAATTTGGGAGTCCAGTTACTTAATCCTGATCCTGAGCTGCACCTCAGGCTTCAAGGATGGGTTTAGAACAAATGAATAAACAGCTTTGCTGTCATAAGGTAGTAGGACACCACGCAAGCGCTTCCCAATTATTTGCTTTAGGTTAAATCTTCCATTTCTTTCATTATTGATGCTTCTGAAACCAAGAAGTCTTAAAATCGATAAAGGTGGGGGCTTCCCTGGTGGTCCAATGGCTGAGACTCCATGCTTCTAATGCAGGGAGCCTAGATTCAATCCCTGGTCAGGAAACTAGATTCCACATGCTGCAACTAAGAGTTCAAATGCCACAACTAAAGATCCTGAGCTGCAACTAAGACCTGGCATAGCCAAATTTAAAAAATCGATAAAAAGGTTAGTATCTTTTCCCCAAAGAGTTGGTATTAAATTAATCACACCTCTTAAAATAGGGGAACTATGGTGACAAATACTTCTTGAGTAGAACTGGAGATGGATATAGCCAGCTGATACATATTATTAACAAAATTTTATTGAAGTGTAACATGTGTACAGAAGTGCACAAAGTGAGAGGAGTTAGGAATTTTCACAAAGTGAGACACTTTCAGACACTCAGGTGTCTGAGTACTAGTGCCCAGATGCAAGAAACAGAACGTGACTAGCTGCCAGGAGCCCTGTGACACCCCCACTCACGGGCAGCTGCTGTCCTATTCTCTAATGCCATAGACTAGTTTTGCCTGTTTTAAATCTTTATCCATTTGATTGCACAGTAGTCAATCAGTCTTGTCCGACTTTTTTGTGATCCCGTAGACTGTAGCCCGTCAGGTTCCTGTGTCCATGGGACTGGAGTAGGTTGCCATTCCCTTCTCCAGGGGATCTTCCTGACCCAGGGATCGAACCCAGATCTGCATTGCAGGCAGATTCTCTACCCTCTGAGCCACCAGGGAAGCCCTTTCGTACCTCTTAAATCCTACTAATCATTTCCAATGAGTTGGAAAGATGACCCCTATTCAGACCTGATTCATGTAAACTGGACACTCACATTGGAAATCTGTTTGCAGTTACATTCACCAGAGGACTCACACTGTAATTTCAGAACCATTGTTTGGTTTGATCTCTGATTCTCCCTCACTTACCAGAAATAGTTTCAAGGGACAGCAATGCAGTTTTCAGGACGTTTTGATAGTTCAGCTTGGGAAGGCAAGTTCATTTTGTTAAAATGTGAGCATGAAATGAATGAGGGTCTTTTTTTTTTTTTTTAAGATTTTTTAAAATGTGAACCACTTTTAAAGTTGTTATTGAATTTGTTACAATATTGTTTCTGTTTTTTATGTTTTGGTTTTCTGGCCATGAGGCATGTGGGAGCTTAGCTCCCTGACCAGGGATTGAACCCATAACCCTACACAGGAAGGCGAAGTCTTAACCACTGGATCACCAGGGAAGTCCCCTGAATGAGGGTTTTGGTTTTCTGGTTTCTGCCAGACTCCACCTGCCGGTCCCCTGGACGGGCTTCTGCTCGTCTCTTGATTGTCCTATTTGCAGAAATGGAAGCTGATGCCTCTGTAATGAGAGTTTTGCTCCAAGTATGTGGGAGTTTAGAGAAGACTCTTATTTTGAAAGGGAGATGGGCGCCCAGCATGAAGGAAACGCGGAACAATCTCTTCCTTAGCTGCACCTGCACTGCTCGGGCCTAATGAGTTTAGGTTGATGGAACCCAGACCTCAGGAAGGATTATAAATTCTCATTTGATTTGATTTGCCTCTAAAATACCTTAAACCAGCTGTGCCTGCCCAGCTGACCCAGGAGTCTCTGCCTGCTTTGGGGGGAGGTCTGGGCAGGCACCCTCCTGTCCTGGGGGAGGGGGGCGCGGGCTGCCGTGGTGCCTCTCCCGCCCCGGCCACTTCTGGGGCCTGCTCTAGTCTGGCATGTGTCCCTACCATGTCCCATGATTGCTGGCCTCTGTCTCCTTGAATTCTCACCACGGCCCCATAACTGGGGGCCTCTTTGTGTCCCCATCTTATCGAAGGGAAAGCTAAGCCTCACAGAGATGGGTTCACAGGTCCCAAGTCACTGCTGGCAGAACCCAAGTCCACCCAAGCTGTCAGGCGCCATCTCAGCCCAAATTCTCAGCTGCTTCTCCAGATGAGTGGGGCCGCGAGGGGCTTTTCTGCCCTCCTAAGGGAACCCAGATTCCCTGGTGGCTTAGTGGTAGAGTCTGCCTGTCCGTGTAGGAGATGCAGGAGACACGGGTTCGATCCCTGGGTCGGAAAGTTCCCCTGGAGAAGGAAACAGCAACCCACTCCACTATTCTTCTCTGGAAAATCGCATATCCAGAGGATTGGCAGCATGAGCGTCTCCTGAGAGCCTGCTAGAAATGCAGGTTCTTGGGCCCCACCCCAGATCTCCCATGTTAGAAAGACTGGGAGTCAGTCCAGTGGCCTGTGTTTTAACAAGCTCCCCGGCAA